>BGPR01009945.1:4279-51576 GCA_013235015.1 Araneus ventricosus | reverse complement strand
TTTAATGCTATAAACACAATAATGGAAGAGATATTGCCCCAAAACTTAGAAAAGCATCTGAATTTTGAAAAAAACATTAAATTGCCAATTTTGAGGAAAAAATATTAATTTATAAGAAATACAGAAATTAACATGTTATAATATTGTTACCCACAACTGATAGGCCCAGAAATCATCTGTATTTGACTGGTCGAAAAGGCTAAACTGTTGATGACGGTGCGAGAGCGTTTGTTGACATTCTTCCATCGGAGAGTAGAAACTGGAAAAGATGGTACGAGAGCAATTGTTTACACTGTCCAAAATTATCAACAATTTTTATTATGTATGCGTGTGCAAACTTCTTTATACACAGAGAGCAATTAATTATTCTAGCATGAATATATTGTTTTGCACTGAGAATGATAATTATTCAATCATAGGTTGCATGCATCTAACCTTCAAAAAAGCTTTATAATAATTTTATTCATTTACTAAACATACCGTAAGTAATAAAATTAATAAAGTTAATTAAGAATAAAATAAATACTTACATTTTTTCCAATTGAAAACTGTCACTATCAGATCGACGCTAGGAAATGGCATGACAGCCATTGCAGTTGACATACTCTCGAACAACACATCACAGGGTTGTTGACCAATCAAATTCGACCATCAGTATCCGAGATCGGAACGATATCTATATGCCGTGAATTTCCGATTGGCAAATTTTCATCGGAAAAACTGCTCGTAAACATATCATTTTCCGATCAAATTTTACCAAATCGGAAACCGGTTCTCGGATACTGATCTAAACGATATGGTCTCGAAGATACTGGATCAGTTTCCGATGAATTCGATGAAAGGCCAGGCAAAAAACGATGAGTTCATGCTACTAGGGAAACCTATCAAAATTTTGTATTTTAATTATAAATTAGATTTTTCTTAACTTATTTATAATGTGCAAGGAGTGGACGCTGAGAACTTTACCATGCTCTAAATGGAACTAATAAATTGGAATATATTCAATAATTCGCAATAAAACGAAAATTAATTACAATTATTATTTAATTACAATTTTAATATTTTTTAAAAATACAAAAGAAAATCACTAAATTCCATAAAAAATATCTACCAAAGAACTTTTAATTAATATTATTTTAATTTATCTAATTGTATCATGATTTGTGAGATTTTGTCTCTTTCTTTGACAATGCCCTGCTCTCTGTGGAGATGCTGTGTCTACGGAGGAGACAAAAACTAAGTTTTGAATTTTAAAGTGCTTTGGTTTTCACGTGGTTAAAGTGGTACACTTATTTTTATTAAATTCGGTACTAAACATATCAAAATTTTGTATTTTAATTATAAATTAGATTTTTCTTTACTTATTTATGATGTCCACGAAGTGGAAGCTGAGAACTTCACCAAACTCTAAATGGAAATAATAAATTAGAATATAGTCAATAAATACGCAATAAAACGAAAATTTTTCCTTAAAAAACAAATTATCTGCATCTCTTATAAACTCTTTCATGATGATTTGACATGTGCTGCCATTTATGGCATTGTTTTAAATTTATTTTCTTTGTGCACTAAGGGAGACGCATTTGACTGGGGACAAAGTTTAAAAATTAATTACTAAAAAAAAATAATTTTTAAAAAATTTGTTAAGTTAGACCTTAACTAGAGACTTTAAACTAGTTAATACTGAAAAATACAATTTTTTTAAAGAAATGCTCGAGTTTCAGTAAATATTAGTGTGAATTTCATGTGTAGGGACGTCCACGGAGGGCACTTTTGTCTTATATTCATTGAAAAATGAGAGTTAAATAGTAAAAATATTTTAGTAAAATTGTATTGAATAGCTTTCTTAAAACTTAAATTATACATATGAACAAAAATATTAGGACATTTGTTGCACTTTCTAATTTTTATCGGGACTGTAAAAAGCATCTTTTCGTAAGAATGGCCCACCTGTGTTGTTGTGTAAATGTAAATTTGTATTCCCTTAAACCTGAGCTGCACACTTTATCTAGTCTATCCATTAATTTTAGTTATTCGCTGCTCCCCCAAATAAACCCTGCGATTGTGACCCTTTGCATTTGTGACCCTATGTTCTATTGCATAAATGATTTAATTCACTATGCCTGACATGCTCTGAAAGTTCGTACTGTGATTTTAGAGTCACTATACATATTGAACTTGTTTTTACTGTGTACATGTTAATGGGCATGTGGTTGTCTTGGCCGCATTCCGGATGACATAGCATACCCATACGGGGGGGGGGGGGGGTGGGGGCGGGGGGGGGGAATCCGTTGGTAACAGGTCACATTGTCTCCGCTGACTGGCATGTCAATACCCCGGTGACCAAGGCTGGACGGAAGGAAATTTTTTGCGGTTGTGTACTGAATTTTATCTGGAAACATTATGTTTATTAAAACTCAATAAATTAGCATGAATGTAGGCAACTAATTAAAGGTGCTACGAAAAAAGCATGTGATTTTTTTCCCGCAGATCGAATTTTTAATCGCTTCTTTTGATTAACGTAGATAAGTGGATCGTATAAATTCTAAATCTATATAGTTTAACAATATAACATTTTCTTTCTGATAAAAGATAGTATTAAATATGTTTTGTATCTACTGTGTAAGATATTGTAAGTATAATTTCAAATTTAAAACTTTTTTGGAGCAGTAAAGGTAACATATATTTTCCCTTTCAATTTTACTTTAAAATGGTTTTGCCCAACTTGTATGAAAAAAACATTTTAATGTATTATATTTTATTTAACTCTATAGATATACAAAAAAACCCAGATAATGAATTGAATAGAAGAGAAAAGAAAGGCATTCCTCAAAAGTCCAATTCTAATTTTGGAAACAAATTTAAAAGAGCAAAACAGTAATTAAAACAGCAAATCAGTTACAGACCATAAATAAAGTCACTGAGCACAGCGTGCTAACAGTTCCGAAATTGCTTGGAATTAACCATAGTGATCTATTGAGTTAAAGTTCACACCACGACCTGGTTCAATTTACTCGACAGATCTTTACGGTAATTGCATTGTTTCCTTTCTCCTTCCAATTGGCAGGGAAACAAATTAAAAGCAGGAAGTGTTACAGTTCCCACAGGACTTAGCAGAAATCAGAGCCCATCGATCAGGGAATTACGTCTTTTTATTACATTTCCTGCGAAGATCCGAAATAATTATTCCTGAAGGGTTTTTGAGCAAACGCAAACAAAGAGTGTGCAGTCGTAAACAAGATAATTTATTCTTGGAACTGAATCATTTAGGAAAGCTGTCACTGCAGCAATTATACAGCTATTTTTCTAGAAATTTCAGAAGTTAAAGTTGCGTTTATTAAAATTTGAAAAGAATGAAATTTACAAACAAACTTATTATTATTAAGGTTGAATGGAAGTGGCTGCACCTGTCCAGGAAAATACATTCAACCTCAAATTATACGGTTAATTGGCTCCGTGTTGCACTTTCTGCGTTTTGGTTATAGAGAGTGAATATAACTCTCTTAGAATATTCACATCAATTTAACGGAAAATATTCCAGCTATATAAGGAAGACCCGAGCCTGTTAAGTAGTATTGTGTAAAGCGTATCTTGTCAAAATTCCTTGTTTTTGGACTACTTTTACAGATTTACAAAAGGGGTATAAGAGCTTCCATGCTTGAATTTTTGGAAAAAATATTCTATCATTTCTGTAATAGAAAATTATTTCATAAAAACACCCGTGGGGATGTGTTTACCCCATGAAATTCAGTAATCTTCGTAACTTTTCATACATTTGCTTTTGCTTTTTTATTTATTTAATGTTTTAATTTGGTTTGTTGTATCGGCATCTACTGGAAGTCAATTTGGAAACAGACTTCGTAAATATGATTCGTGATCAGACGACGATAACTACGTCCATACTCTTCGAAGCGTTATATGTAAAAATTTGCCTTGGAACGGTTTTTGTTAAAGAACAGTTTTTTTCTTTTTAACACAGAAACTGATTTTATTAGAGAACAGTTTTTCTTGGGCAACTATTCTAAAAAGTAAATCGAAATATTTCGCAATAATACTCTGTTGTTAGAGGGCCCAAATATGTCTGCTATATTGTATGCGTTATTTGGAATGGCAGATTTTTCTCTTGAATTTATCCTTGGAAAAAGGTCTTGCAAATCCTTTTTATATTGAAATACCGATTTGAAAGAGAATGGATCGATCCAAATCTGAAAAAAGAGGAATTTCATTTTAAATTCTTTGGACTTGCCAACTTAAAGGCCTCTTACGACCGAGCTAAAATTAGAATTTGCTTCCGAGACTGTGCCAGCTCTCATGTAAATTTATGTAAATCCAGATCAGCACACAGTTAGAAGTGAACTTTTTCTTTTTTCAAGCACCACATTAGAATGCTGTATATGTTCTAATGAATTAAGTTTATCAGATTCGGAGCACTTCCAAACAAGTAGAAGTTTTGAAAAAATTAAAACTCACGTAAGAAGAGTTCAGTTAACACTCTAGGTGAAATTTCGATCGAAGATTTGCATGCTTTAAAAGAGGAGGCTTAATACTTTCTTTGGAAATGTTGTCATTTGAAGAAATATTCAGACTCATATGCCATATTAAGAAAGAAATGATGAAAGAGTATGAAAATTTATCAGTCAAAGATTAAAATCAAGTGTTTAGATTAAAATGATTAATTTTAATGTAAAATCGTTCGCTTTTCAATCTAGATTTTGTCGGATTTCTAGAGTAAATAATATGGTATGTATTTATTTGGATATGGATAAATTTCAAATTGTACACAAATACGAAAAGATTGGGGCACAAATATACATTAAAGAGTTCTAATCAGATTGTTTGAATCAACACTAATACACTGGAACTTGTCATTGTCATTTACCCAGACAACAAAAATTAAAATTAACCTTCTCTTCAATAGTAAGGATGGAAGCAGAAACAGGTTTTTATTTCAATATTGTGCCTATAATGAGGGATGCGTGTTGTTCCATACTGGATCTTAACGATGCATATATTCAGAGAAATCTTTCATCATATTTCACTTATTTACCATTCATATATTTGTCTCACCATATAGACAAAAATGTAGCTTCAATACAAGTTATATAAATCTCACTATCCTAAAAACATATGCCCGTGCACAAAAGAAAGCCCACAATACAGTGGCAACCGTTATAAATGTTATCTAATAGAAATGGTACTCGTATCATGGATATATTTGAACCGACAGTCTGATTGAAATTTATGCAGTTTAAAATAAGGAACACTTTGTATTGATTTTTTTAACTTAGGTAAAATAAAAACTGATATATCAGTTTTTGATTTCTATTTCGAAAGAAACGTTTCGTTTAAAAATAAGAAACACATTGCATTGATTTTTCAACTTAATTAAACTAAAAACTGATAGATGAGTTTTTATTTCTATTTTGAAAGAAACGTTTCAAATCTTAATAAATTTTCGATGTTTGCTAAAGCAAAAAGAAACACTGAAATGAAGAAAAAGAAAAGAAAGAAAGAAAAGAATAAAGAAACACTGAAACTAAAGTTTCAGTGTTTCCAAAATATTCTGATGGCTACAAATAACCATGTTTCTTTCTGTGTAAATGGTGATTATCTTCTTCGTGCTATGAGAAAATTAAGTTAACATGCTTATCCACTCAGCATGTTTTGGAAGGAATGATATAAAAAGTAATCATATTATGACGGATTTGGTGAAAATTGTAATCCAACATTCGCGATCCAATAATTTTTTGAATTTACTTAAACTTCTATATATTCTAGCTCCACCATGGTGAAGAACAAAATTACTTATAACAATTTCTGCGAGTTCTGTTTGTTTGCTCCAATTAGAGTTTTGGTTTTAGATTTCTTACGAACATGTCTGTCATTAAACACTACTTGGAAATTCTTAATGCCTTTTGTAGTCATTCAAGTGACTTTCTTTGTCTTCTGTATCTTTAAATTTCAAAACTTACTAATCAATATTTAAGAAAAAGATGTTAGCATTACCTTAAACTATAATAATTCTTCCTAAACAGCGCAAATTGTTTTACATGAGTTTGCCCAACATTTTTTTTTTCTTTTCAGTTTTTTTGCTTTAGTAAGATTAAAATTTCGCTTTGAAGATATATGAATGATACTTTGGAATGAATTTCCTAATTTTGATACATGATCAGATGACAAGGACTTTATCTGAACCGACATCCCTCTAGAAATTTCTACTACAGTGGGGGAGACATTTGATTCCCAACGGATTTAGCTCGCCCCAGCCCCATGTGTATTTTAGCTTGCCCAAGTCCCATGTGTACTTTGTGCATTTTGAGTTTCTAACCTACGACCTTAGGTGCATAAGCCCAGGTTGTGTTAATAGGCTAACACGGCTGTTCGATTTTTAGAAAAAATACAATCAAATGAAACAAAAAGATTTTTGTCCTTCTTGATGCAGAAATCCGGTCTAAAATTTAATTATTGTCGAAATATAGCAATCTGCAGCGTCAGCTTCCGAATTATAAATTAGTTTTGTGATTTAGAATAAAGTTTACTTTCTCTCTAAAACGATTAATAAAAATATATCTAATAATCATTTCTTGGGATTTTTTTTGTATTCAACCCAAAGTTACAAAATCAGTTTTGAATTATGATGGATTGTTTCCAAAGAACTGCAACATTTATTTAAAATTAATTACCTTTCATATGTATGGTATTCTAATTATTGATGAATTGCCATATTAATACATTATTTGTTTTGCATGATAGCCTAAAATAATCGTGCAAAAACTTTATGATTTTTTTTTGCTCTAATAAACATTTTATTCGTTGGCACCGCTCAACTAGTAAAAATACTCTTACCGCATGAGTGTTTTTTTTTCTGCATCATAAATCTTTTTTCCTTTTCATTATGCATATTTTTGTCATCACTATGAAGAAACTTTTAATGCTTTGTTAATTTTTTTGGGTTTCATCCAAGATCTCCTTCAGTAAGAAAGAAAATAATTTTTTTACCTTCCTTTTTAATGAACAGAATTACTGAGGGTTCTGAACTCTCATAATATGAATCGAGATAAATTGTTGCATAATGCCATTAAACTTAGTTGATGTTGCATAAAAATCTGCAAAATTATTTCTTTTAGCTCTTTGTTACATAAAAACTGTCCAATGTGGGGGTTATGCAACAAAATATTGCGAAATAACTTCTCATTAAAGAATGACTAACAAAAGTTTTTAGAGTGAAGAATTTGAGCTTCCGTTGCTGCTCATTAGACATCGATGTTTTTTAATAGTTATTTTTTTACATAGAAATCAAAAGAAATATGTTTTTTTTATCGACGATAATAAACCATGAATAAATTAAGTTTTATTTCATAAAGTAAGTTAGGATAGGTTTGCGCAGTAAAATCTGATTTAACATGATGATCTAGTCCAAATTCTAGCTGGCCACTTTAATTGTTGGAATTGCAAAAATTTAGATTGTCTTTTTCAAGTATTATTAGTTATATTATATGTACAACTTTTATTTTACGTCTTAATATTATTATTTTCATACGTTCAAGTGTTTGATTTCTTATATTATTTGGTTTAAATTAATTAGACTAGGGTTAAAATTAAGGTTTTGTAAAAAAATGTCTAAGTTGGTTATGAGTTTTAGAACTTAAGGTTTTGACTTTTGATCTACTAAAGATACGCAAAATTTTAAAAAATTGACATTTAAATACAAGGAAAATTGTATGAAATGTAGAAATCTATTTCTGCATTCGCGCTAAAGCTGCGTCGAAAAAGCTCTAATTAATATCATTCGTAAGTCTCCCCCCGTTGAGTGGTTTGCCATGATATTTATTCAATTTGGCAAGATTTTGTCTTCCTTTTGTATGTCTTTTTGTTTCTTCTTTGCATTGTTATATATATATCGCCATTTTCTAAAAATGTAGTTACTTTTCCTTTTGTAAAAATGCATTATCCAAAATAAATTTTCAAACGCAGTTTGTTTCGGTTTCAATTTTTCAGATGAACCGTACTTCGATCTTTGTATTTGTTGAAAAAGGGATAAAAAATTTTAACCACTAAATGGAACCATTTTCGGTCAAATATTTCAGCATGGTAAAAGAAATTTTTTACGAACTGACTTTTCATATTCCATTTGCTAAATTTAGTACCGCAGCAAGTTCTAAAATTTAACGCATAGAACAAATGCTGTAAATGCAGTTTTCTTCCTTTGCATTCTGGAAAGTTTCATACTATTAGAGACTATAATTTCATTTCTTTCGGAGAGCAAATATGTGAGATTTATGATCCACCTGCAGATAATTTTATTCCCTTGCCCTTTTACAACGTCCCAAGTATGAAATCTAGTTTGATTATAACATCGAATCGTAAAAAATAGTTTTCACACTTTCCCAAATCATGCTTTATACGCTCCGGAATATTTTGGCATAAACATTTAAAGAATGATAATGTGTTCTTGTGATTAATGCGTCAAGTTCAACGGGTTTAGAGACTTGCTGAATTTTACATCTAGTTCATTTAAAGTAGCATCTAGTCTACTAAGGTTAAGATTCGCATTCGAAATTTTCGCTAAACGTTCTACACACATTCGTGGATTCTTTATCCATCTATGAATTTATAAGATTTATGACATCCGTCACATTGGCATCTAAAACCCCATATAACGGAAAAAGAATATCGCCCTAATCAGTTCCCTTAATCTGTTCTGACCTGTAGAATTTAGCGAATTTAGTTTAATTTTTTACTGAAAGTTTCAGGATACTTTTTTAAGTTTTAAAGTTAATAAAAAATGGGAAGCCATTATTTAGCTAGGACAAAATGAAAAATGTATAACAAATGGCATAATTTATATACATTGATTACACTGCGCTGCATGAAAATCGGCCCCGACACCATTCCTTCAAATTCTTATGTAAAATGACCCCCTGTATCCGAATATGACCCCCATTTTGCCCCATCACCCTCCGTTTTCTCGGGACGCCCCGCTCCCCTAATTTATCACTGTCCGGTAATTTCATGGCCATGGAGGAATTGGGCCTATTTGATTTGGAGGGGAAAAACTATTATTTTTATCGTTAAATGTCTTCTGGGGGGCTAAAGAGGTGAAAAGTTCTAAAATATGAAGATTTGTAGCAAGGGGGGGGATTTGGGAGGGATTTGTCCCTTTAAATGAAAAAAATCAATAAAAATGACAGGTTTTTCTGGTTTGTTTTCGCAATTTTTTCACTTATTTTCTACATATTCCAGCTTCCAGCACGAAGTTTTCCTCACCCAAACACCCCAAATAATAAAAATATATAGCAACAATTTTGGCTAAAAGCGGGTGAGGGGGAGAGGTCACGAAGCCCTGACAAGAAAGTTTGGAAGATTCACTGAACAACGTTACCGCTCTTTATTTTTATCACTGTTTTGTAATTTTTTTTGGCTATGAATTTGATTTGGAGGGGGGAGGGAAGGATTATTTTAACAATTAAATTTAAAAATAAAAATATAATATATAATAAATAAAATTAATGTATAAAAATAAATTTTGGAAGATTCACTGTACAACGTTGTCGCTCTTGCACATTGAACTGGGATTGATCAAACAGTTTGTGAAAGCAATGGATAAGACAGGTGATGGATTTAACTTTTTGAAAACTAAATTTCCTCGTCTTAGTGAGGCTAAAATCAAGGAAGGAATTTTCGTGTGCCCCCAGATTAGACAAGTTTTTAAAGATTCAACGCTTATGAAACACCTGAATCGCAAAGAAAAACAAGAACGGCTTGCATTCAAAAATGCGAGCATGTTGGCAGAATACTAGTGGTCATTGGTACGAAAAACTTCTACTTCATGGTACAAGAGGAAAGCAAGCACCAGATGAAGGTGCTATATTATAAATTACATTTATATTATACTATCTATTATTATTTATTATTATATATTATATTTTTATTTTTAAATTTAAGTGTTAAAATAATCCTTTCCCCCCTCCAAATCAAATTCATGGTCATAAAATTACAGAATAGTGATAAAATAAAGAGCAGCAACGTTGTTCATTGAATCTTCCAAACTTTCTTGTCAGGGCTTCGTGACCTCTCCCCCTCACCCGCTTTTAGCCAAAATTGTTGCTATACATTTTTATTATATGGGGTGTTTGGGTGAGGAAAAGGGGGCTGGAAGCTGGAATATGTAGAAAATAAGTGAAAAAATTGCAAAAACAAACCAGAAAAACCGGTCATTTTTATTGATTTTTTAATTTAAGGGGACAAATCCCCACCCAAATCTCCCCCCTTGCTACAAATGTTCATATTTTAGAACTTTCACCTCTGTAGCCTCTCAGAAGACATTTAATGGTTAAAATAATGATTTACCCCCCCCTCCCCGAAACAAATTCATGGGCATAAAATTACCAAACAGTGCTACAAATGGGGGGGGGAGGGAGCGTCCAGAGAAAACGGTGGTGATGAGTTGCAAAATAGACAGTATATATTTGGTTGAGGTCATTTTACATAAGAATCAGAAAGAATGGTACAGGGTTAGAAATTTTAATTTTTTTTTTGCAGCGCAGTGTTATTGCAAATTTGATGTGCGTATAATGTTGGTACTCCATTTTTTCTAAAATTTTGTTCTTTGATTAAAACATTTTAAATATTATAAAAAATATATGAATATTTTAAAAGGGAAACATAACATTATTGTCTCTGTTTTTTTATAATGGGTGTCTGGTGCGCACTAAATCTGTAGTCGAGTGTCAAACAAAAAGTAGTAATGGGGACTTCATTAAAATAATTTCTTAGATATTAAATTACCATACCAATTAATTTTATTTTGGATAACATTTTTTCTATATATTATTCATGACTGGAGCATAGGATTAATTTTCCATTATAAGTTTCAATTCTGACGTCTTTTGTTAAGGGAGAAAAACGGCATAGGGAATTGTAAAAAAATACGATTGCATTGATATAACTTATGAAAGAAAAGGTGGCTAATCACTCAAACATCTTAACAGAGACAAGTTAATTTAGTTAAAGGGTTTTACTATTTACCTATAACCAAAATTTAATTCGTTGCAATTCGTTGGCCCTATTTTATAATAAATCTTTCTAGAGAGGCTTTTAAATATCTTAAAGTAAACGGGCATGGCTCAACAGAAGGAAACATTACGCATGACAGATTTTTATCCTATTCTTTGTTTACTGTTTCAGTTATTTCCGACCTACTTCCCGCGACAAGAAGCAGTAAATACATCTATTATCTGACGTGTGTATATAGAAAAGATAAGCGGAGGAAAGCTAAGTGGGATATAAAAAAAGAGTTGTTTTCTTATCTATATGTAAACTTGGGACAATGTAAATGTTTTTTATATCATAATAAAAGAATTATCTTCGCTTTTTAAACTTAAGGGCAATGAAATAAGTAATCTTTTTATGTTTGTCCATGTTTTGCAGAAATACAGATTTTAAAACAAATGATTTTTTGTCTTTTTCATTTGCTTTTGAAATGTTTTTGTGAGTGACTTTTCATTCTAGTGTAAGACTTGAATAACAAAACAGTAGTATTTAAAATATAATTCACGACAAAAAGTGTCGTGAGTATTATTGGATTCCAAAAAAAGAACATCAAATTTTTAAGCTGCTGTTAAAGCATTTAAGTTCAAAAAATATCTTGTATAAAGATATAGTACAACAATAGCGAGTTCATTACATTATTTGGGATATGAGTAAAAAAACTAAAATAAAGTGTTGGAAAATAACTGTTGCGGTAAACTTAAAAAAATAATGTATAATTTACTGCTAATTTATTTACAATATATTATATATAAGCAAGAAAAAAATGTTTAAAGATGGTTTATATGTGTTTTCTTTTTTTTATTTTAGAAGTGTTAGATTGCACAAATTTTTTAAGATAGGGTGTTTGATTTTCTATCTTTTCGACGATGTTTAATGATAGCTAAATACCAAAAAGCATAAGAATTCCCGAAAAGTGAAATGGAAATGAATGAAAATACTTTTGGTTTTTCATTTCACCTGAATAGTCATTTATTGACAACAAAATTATTTGAATGATTGTATATCTGTCACATTTTTTATAGAGTAATTTGTACAAGTAATAATATTTAAAATTTGAGCTTTTTCAAAGGATAACTATTAAGTATAATTTAATCATTATAAATTACAAAATCCTTTTATAATAATCTCTGAAGCTTAAAATAGTTTTCTGACTTTCTTTTTTGCTGTATCAGTACATATAAAAAACATTAGTTAATTTCATGGAATTGCTCTCCGAAGGTAATAACTTAACATAGGAGACATTCATATATTTCTAAAATGGATTTTGCAAATGATAGAAAATCTCCTTAAGTACGCTTCATTAGGCAATTTTAAAGACTGAAACTCACCACAAAGAACATTAGTGAGTTTTCTGTCAAATTTCCAAAATCTATTTCCAGAGAACAATTTTTGGCGATTTAATTCGATTAGGAACTACTTGACTTAGATCGAGAATATTTTATTCAATTATTCAGAAACAAATCGCTTGGTGACTAAATAAATCATGTAGTAGTTTTAATGTATTTCTAACGTCATTTGCTCTTCTTTTTGTTCTTTATCAAACTCTTTCATCATAAATTCTAAAGATTTTCTTTTTTCTTTTAGCTTATAATGGTGTTGAACAAGAAAAAATAAAGAGAAAAGACTTTTGCTTTCAAGAGGTATGATAGTTAATATTCTTTCTGAATTTTAAATAAACGGTCAACTCGATTTATCGTTTTTTTCTTTATTTTTTTAACTTTATTTTTTTCCTTCCTTCAATCCAATTACTACACTCTTACATTTCAGGCTCGACTTAGCTGTATGTAGAACTTCAAAACCTTTATTCTAGTTTACAGTTATAACTTCGTTAAACTTATTTTTCAAGATTATGTGCTGTTCCATCTACTTTTAAATCTAGTAGTTTCAATTAAAGATAATTATTTAATTTCTAAAATCAATAATTAAGTTCATCTAATAACATCTTATGCTTTCAAAAGTAATAGAACAGCAGCATATAAAATTTAATTATTAATACATAAAAAACGATATCCTTTTGTGCACTCGAATCATCCTTATTTGCATCATTGTAAAAATTATGCCTTGCTTGAACAAAAGTTATGTGAAGTTTTTAAAGATTTTATTGTAGCAATTTTGAAAATCTTATTAAATCATTAAACATTTGATATAGACTTGAACTTTTAAGAAACTTTTTTAATATTAGAGATAACCTAAGAGAACTTAAATTATCAACTATAAATTCTGATGGTATTGATAGCATATGAGCAACTTCACGGTAATAAATTGACTTTAAAAATGCCATTCCCAGCTACGTATTTCATTGAAATTATATAATGGATTCGATTCATATAATATGTTTTATATAATTTCGAATGTGTTTATTTTGATGTTTACATTTAAGTATGTATTACATTTTACAATTGCACATTACAAATGTTTTACATTAATTTCAAATGCATTTATTTTTGAAATAAATATAATACTAAATTAAATGAATTTTTATAAAAGGAATGATATTCATTGCAATCTCTATTGGTTCTTGCAAATTCAGAAAAAATATAAAATCGTCAGAAAGAGGATTCTTATTAGTTTTTTCTGAACAAGTAGAGTGATTGATACACTATTCATTCATATGAAAAAAAGCTTTAATTAGTTTTTTCAGCATGCTTATTCTTTACTTTACTTTATTCGGTAGATTAATAGTAAACTGCGAGTTTTCCTTTTAAAATTAATGCATTACTTTTCTGATGCTATTTTTAAATTAAAAGCTATTGAATAAATAATTCTTATTTTTTCACATTACTGCAAAATAAATCATTTAAAAACTTTTTCATGACCAGAATTAAACAACAGTAATTTATTTTTGATTTGTAAATTGTACCATAGTTAACAGCAAATGAAAGTCGCTTTCACAAAAAGGCCCAATAATCCGAAGAACAATATAAGGTCAATCGGTGATGGAACTGAATGATTCAAAGAGAGAAATAGGAAAATAGATAAAAGACTAAGTTATCGCCGTTTTGTTAATAAGAGCCAGAAAAGAGGTTGACATCTGGCGACAAACTCCATGTAACATCAAAAAGACTCTTTGGAGATATTCAGAAAGAATAAAACATTCCTTCCTTTTCTTCTTTAGTAGTTGTCAGGGGAAATATATTTTTCAGCCACCGAAACTTGAGAACGTCTTTCTCCACATTTTTTTCAGTTTACCATTCTGCTCGTTCATTTGGAAAATATGTAAAGTATTTAAAGGAAATGCATTTTCTTTTTTGACTTTCTGTGAAAGAATCTAAGAATGTTTTTTTTATTGAGGATGACGTCACGTAAAAAGAACGGGTACAGAAATTTAAGATTTGATTCTTCATAGATATTTGTTTCTTCCTTTTTACATCGTAGGTGTCTGCTTTTGATATTCATATTCATTATATCTTATAACAAAAATGAAAATATTTTTTATTTTATAAATTAGGAATTTAAATTAATTTCCTAGAAAGGTCATTCAGTATGCATTATCGAATCCTAATGATTTTATACAGAAGGGATGACTGTTTTTATGTGAGATAAAGATAAGAATAATAGAATTTGTGTATATCATTTTAAAATTCATGTCATAATTTAGCTATGCATAGTCCGTTCCAGGGGTGTAGTGGAGCCGGAACAGCACAAGAAGTTACCGAGATTAGAGCGCATCGACACTGCTTGTTTTGCGACTACACCACTGGTCTGTCCAAAAGAAAAACCAATATTTTAAAATAATTCAATAACTACTAAGCAAACATTCTAATGAAACTTGTCTCCTTAAAAATAACCTTTTCCTCTATTTATACACCGTTTCCAACTTGCCTTACACTATCAGAATTGCTCCTGGAAATCCTTTTTTAAGATGAAATATGAGACTCGTGGAGAATTTTTTTTTCATTTTCTTCTACTGTGTCAAGGTTGTTTTTAACTTTGGGAAAAAAAAGAAGATCTAAAGGATAAAATCTGGAGAATTTCTATCCCCTACGACGTGTTTTAAAAAGTTTTTATTCGCATTTGAACAATCCAGGAACTTATCACTTGTTGTAAGACGATTCATATTTTTTTCATCAGTCAAAAGACAATGCACAAATTTTGCTGTGTCTGCAGATTATTAGACAATGTGAAATAAGATTTTTCTGATACCTAGATGATGTTCTTCACGAATAAAAGCAAACACTCCCTCGACTTGAAGATTGGCTTTTGATAAGTAAGATAACCCTGTTGGATCTTTGATGGATGTTATGCCCGTTTTCAAAGTCCGGTACCGTTCATAGCAATGTGATCGGCTAAAACAATCTTCTCCAATTTATGGTATATTTTACACAAACCCGTTTCTTTCAATTTCGGAAATTTAAATTGTCGTCAAACACACAAACTGGTTCAAACTGCCACTCATAAAACAATGACAGAGTGACGTGATGTTCTCGAAAAAATGCTGGTACAAGCTTTAGGCGCTGTCTTTACAGCAGGACTTGTACTTTCACACTTTAACACTGCAGTTAAAATGTTTGGTTTGTTTTTGGACAAATCTCGGTATCTGCAAACCACATTTCTTAAAACACAAATCGACAGCGATCACCTATCAGTTTATTTTTAGACATCCACTCACAATCTTAAAAAATAACTAGAAAGTTAAGCCTTCTCGAATTACACAGAAAGCTGTCTTTTTTCTCGTTTCTTCATGTAGATTCTTTAGATTCTCTTCAGCAGTTCATTTGCATCTTCGAACGCATTCGACATTTAAAAATTCCTTAGACATTATATTTGGGTAAATTTTTCATCTACCTTTTCAAAGTTTTCTCTTATTAATAAAGTAGAAAGCCAAATATTTCTTGTAGTTGAAAGAGATGTTAGCGTAACTTCTTTAATATCATTTCGCTTTCTTTTTAGCGATCAGGATCTTGCGAAAATTTAAGTATGCGAAAATTTAAGTACACCCTGGATCTAATGCAGCAGTTGAAAGGGTATTTCCAATTGATAATGATTTTCGACGACATGTGAGAAATCGAGATTGAATACTGATACTCTAGCTGCTGCTCTTGACGTAAAATTCAATGCGAAGGATATTTCTTCTTCAGATATTTCCAATATCTTGTTAGGAGATGATGCATTGACAAAAAATATTCATTCTATGGAGAAGTGCTCATTTAAATAATGATTAATAGGCATATAAGCATAATTACAATTTAAAATTTTACAAATGTGTTTATTATGCATTTATCATATTATAGTGTATTCTTTACTGTTGCAATGAATAAAATGTTTATTTTTATTTACGATATTTTTTTTCTTCTATTTATTTATGTCCTCCCTTTCTTTGCAGAAAAGTTGGTCACTTTAAAATATTAGCATTTATGTATAATTTTCTAGGAGTTTAATGCCTTCGTAGAACAGCAAATTCTAGAAGAAATGTCATTTTCAAAATATGTTTCAGCCAAGCCTCGACAGTAACGCTAACCATTAGTTGCCTCATCTTCAATATTACTTCATATACTATATATACACAAGTGAAAGTCACTCATTGACTCATCACCGAATCTGCGAAAATACTAGGGCTAGAAACATGAAATTTGACAGGAGGTTGCTTCTTGAGCAGTAGGTGCTCACTAAGAAACGAGTTTTTGAAATTTTGATCATAACATTATTTGATTAAAAATTGCTTTACATATTAAGGTTTTCCCCCATTAACTTCGCTGTATATTAATGCACTAAATCCTTTTTAACATCCTTAAAGTTAAAAAAAGTAGCTTTTTAAAGATACCAATTTCATTTCCATGCGACATTCTGTTTAATTTTAATTAATTTTGAACAATTTCTAACAATGTTTCATTGTTCTGAAGTGCACGAATTTCTTCTTTTTTCTCTGTCAGTTCATCAATTTCAGTTTTTTTTTTTTTTTGCAAATTTTTGTTCTCAAATTCCTCTTAGCCCGGACAATAAAGTTGAATATTCTAACTTTATCTATTAAATTAACAATATCTACAATTATGGATGCATAAATTATCGTGATTAATGAATTATGTATCTCTTGTAGAATATAGTTAATTATATTATTTTATGCAGGATAAATGTTTTTACATTAAAACTATTAGACGGGAAAGTATTTTTATTCTGAACAATAAGGTGCCAATAGTATATTAATACGCGGACGAAGTCGCTGGAATCAGATAGTAATATATGTATTAAAAAACCATGTAAGATTTAAAATCATAAAAGAATTTTAAATTGGAGACAAAAAGATAAGTTTCATGTGTAAAATTTCAACTTTTAAGGCTAGAATAATCTTTTTGTAAAACTGGGGTTGATATTATCAACTTCGCTGTTATTACATTAGTTTTTATGGCAGTAACATTTCTAAGGGAAGTGCATGTAGTTGGAAACAAAGCAAGAAAGTTGCAAACAAGAAATGCATAATTATACACAGTTGTATTAAAAGAAAATCATTGACTATTCATAGATCTGGTAAAATAGTTTTAGGTTAATATCCAAAGTTCTAGTAAAAGGAGAAAAAAAATGGAAGTAGAAAAACACTTATTGAATTCAAATGATTTCTGCAAGCATCTTAATGAATAACTTTAATTATTTGCATTATATTTCGTGGAGACATCTACATTACATGACATAAACAATAAAAATAAGTTATTTTTAATAATATTTGTTATAATGGGATGGATGATATATCTTTATATAATTAAACGAAGTCAAAGAATAAAATAAATTAAAAGTACGGAAATGTTTGCAATACTTCACTTTTCTCTATATTCATATCGTTGTTTTCTCTCAATTTCAATGCGGCTCCAATCATTTATGTGTTTCTTCCATTTCTTTGGTTTAATTCCTGTTATAAACGGAATATATTTTGTTTACCGTCTCCTTTCCTTCAAGAATTTACAATTCAAAAGCCTGGAGAATATTTATTTGCAATCACTTATAAATTTTTCCATGAAAAAAGTATAACTCGGGAATCGGGTTACAGTCAAGAGGAAAAAAGTAATCATATTATTGCCCAAATAATCAAATTCCTCGTTCTTCTTTCTTACAAATACATACTTTTAATTTGAAATAAATGTTAAAATAATATAAAACATTTGAAGCATTATTCTGAAAGATTTACATGCATTTTTCCGGTCATTCAGTCCCAAACAATTTCATTATTATCAACCAATTCATTCAATGCAATGTGAAAAACTTGTTTACAGCTCTTCATCTCCTTGATACTTATTAATTTGCTTTTATTAAATGATACAGATTTCATTAATTATATGAACTGATTTGATAAGCATTTCCTCTGCATCATACCCTAAGACAATAATGAAAATCAAAATTTATTTCAAATAAAACTCTTTGCTCTTTTAAATTGAAAAAGGGGAGCATTGTCTAGAGTATATTTTATTTCAACAAAAATTCAAATTATTTTCTTGTGAATAACAGAATTTTGATTCAAATACAAATACAACTTCGAATACAACTTTAGAAGCATTCAAAATAGAGATAATTAAATTTTATAATGCATGTAAAAGGTAAACTGTTGATTGAAAAAGAGCCGAAAATGCGAAAGTTTCAAAAGAGGAAGTAACGTAGATTAGAATAAAGTCATAAAAGAGAAACTGTAAAACAAGAATTTATAAACAACTCTATATATGATAACGCAAACAAATCCTATTATCGGAAGACAAAATATTAGGAAGTAAGTGAATGTGCATGAAATGTCAATATTATCGACATTTGTCGGGAAAGGAAAATGACACATTTGTATAATATTTCTGATAAAGAAAAGACAAAGAAATCTGAATTTCAAATAGTCCTTAGAACAAATTTCTACAGGGAACTAAAAATTCTTTGTCGTAAAATTCATCCTACATATTTAAATTAATTTATAGCAATATAATCAGAACTTTTAAGCAGAACATCAAATAAGAAACACTAACACGATTAAAAGTATAAGAGTAAAACTAAATAGAGATGAAAAGAAAAATAAAAAACTATTTTGTCATAAGACAAATTCTTTTGGGCCTATAAATTAGACATCTCACAGATATAACTATTTCAATTGAGATGACAGGTACCTCGTTTGTATCTATGTTATGTTTAACCAATCAACTTATCTCGTATTATTTGTCATGTTTCATTTTACTCGAAAATTTGGCAGTCATTCTAAATATAATTAATAAATGAACCAATTTAATTAATCAATCATCTAAGCAATCGATTGCGTTCCTGATTTAAATTTTAAGCACTACCGAACACAAATGCTACCAAAAATTCACTTATTATATTTGCCTGAAACATCATAACCATCATATTATTAACTTGATTGCTCTGACTGGTCTTAACAAAAGTGTTTTGAAAAAATAATTCTTCTTCCGCAACCGTTGGATTGTTTCGAAACTGCGCTAATCTTACAAATTTATCAAGTCAACCATGGATATAGTAGTCACGTCATTTTCCATTTAATGTCATTCTTGATTTTTTTTCTTCTAACAAAATATATGCATTTAACAATGATAACTCTATTCAGACGCTGTAACTTAATGAAAACTGAGATAGTTTCATTAACGTTCTACGTAGCCAAATATAATTCATAAAACAAACCAAAAGAAAAAGGTTTACAATGGCAAAAAATGCCACTACTAGATAATATTTAATCAAAGACAGAAGTTCTGATGCACTCACTGCTTGTGCAATACTTGCCTCACTCAAACAAAAGGCATAAAACAACAGTAGATCCAAAACAAACTGACTAATAATAATGCTGTCTGTGCCAGAATGCGTGCCAAAACATATCCCCAAGGGGTCCCGCAGAAGGGAACCGAAGTGGGAATAATAAGATACTGACATTCTGCCGACCTAATGAATGGAAGGAATGTCCATTAGGTCAGAAACATCATCTGGTCCACGTTTTTCTGTTTGAACAGCCTGCAGCAACAAGATGCCGAAGAGAGAAAGTTACTTGACTATCGTAGGCTAGAAGGACAGGATTTATTATGTTTTGTCCCAATCTACAATTGGTTGATGCTGGATGGACAGCTAACGAATTATAATGGGATCGCTAAATAGATCAATTTTTGCTCGAGGACCGTTTTCGAAGAGACTTTTCTTGGTATACAAATTTACAGAAGATGAATGTATTATGAATTAAGTATTTATAAAAATTAACATTTAGCATTCCTTGAAAATTTTAGATTTGATGTTTTTTATTTGTTTATTCACCTGATTCATCCTTTCGAATACTTTAACTAAATCAATATTTATTCCTGTAATATATAGATGTTAATTATTATCGAAGTTAGAATTCAGAGGTTAATTTTTTGCAGGGGTGGTGCCAATGGTGTGAGCCGAGGGGGGCAGGGTCCCCTATCGGGATGCTGTGCTCCCCCTCGTCGGGGATATTTCTGTACCACGTTCACACAACGGGGTATTCAGCTAGTAGATACATAAGGCTCTTTCGAAAATTTGAGACCAATTTCATTACGCCCCTCCCCCCGTACAGCAGGTCGTCCCCCGCTTTCGGGCAGATTCTAGCATCACTACTGATTTTTTTATTATTAACTGCTTAAAAACCGAATAATTTTGAAAGATTATACTTCTCTAAAATTGAGATATAAGACACTATTTATTCACGTTTATTTGCTATTCAATTTCTTTCTGATGAAAAAAAAAATATTTTCCTCAATTGCAGATTTTTAAGGTTTTATGGAATTGATATATTTTATATTTATAATCTGATATATTTTTTTTTAATTCAGCAATAATAAAAATCTCGTAAAGTTAATGTCTGATGAATTTACCTTGTGCCCCTTGTCAAAATGTTTTATGAAACCTGATTTTTATATGAACCGGATTTTTTTTCTTGAAACTTTTTTTGCATAAGTCCAAAATAAAACTGCCTAGGAATAAAACGACTAACACAGGTTTAAAAAAAGCTTAGTAAATTAATTGTAGCATTTGACAAAATTTACTTAATACCTCAGTAAAAGTTGAATTTGAAACAAAATATAGTGCTTGGGGAATGCAATCGTTACTTTTGACACTGAAGTACAGGGCTAAAGGTGATGGCTTAGTTTTGCATGCGTTATCTAATTTAGGAGCTCTTGTGTAAATTACACACGCCTGACAAACAGAGATGGATAGACCAGTTTACAGTGGCAGGTGGATATTGTGGCGATGCAGAAAACGTTTTTCCATAGGACGATGTAAGCTTTGTCCAGGTTAAGAAAGAGAGCTGACAGGCCAAAATTGCTGAAATTAGATACTGTGAAGCTTTAATTAATGTTAGGATTAATTTTTTGTTTCTGCCTCAATGGCACTATGAAATTTCAGTAACTAGTGTTAACTTAATAATTCGAATAAGACCTATTACCGTGATTTTATGTAACATTAAGACTAAAGTCATAATCGGAACATTTGTTTAAGTAACAATAATGACCCGAATACAGCTGGGGATTTAGGGTTATTTGTTTAAAATAAATATTTGTGTCTTTCATTTTTTGGCCAACATTCGTTTCAATGAAATCATATCGACATGATGCAATACACTGAAATCAGACAATCGAACATTTCAACGTAATATGTACTTGTTTTTGCAGAAATGATGTATTCTATAACAGAATGTCCCGATTAAGAATGATTTTTATTTTTCCAAGAGGTACTGATTTTAATTCATTTTATTTGTAGATAATAGAATAAAATGCTTTTTGCCTCATTTTGAGTACATGTAATTCCCGAAGGAACAGAAAAATAAAGGAAATGAATGTGTATTTCATCCCTTAGGAAATGTTTCGATACTCTGAAGGAAAGGAAAAAAAAAAGATTTGCGTCTGGAAATGTGCCTGAGGAAATTAAAGACTAGTTATGGGTCAGGCGGGGAAATTGGGAACAGTTAGTAATTGGGAACGGTGACTACAGAGCTCACTGGTTTGGTCCCTAGCTAACTGATTAGCATGCGCTTTGGTGAAGTCATTCTAGAGGAAGAAGAAAAACACTTTCCTACTGTTTTCAATGTTATTTTGTAACGTCCGTTACATTTACTTCCAACCATGTTCAAAAAGGTGAAATCAACATTTCTTAAGTTTCATTTTTCGTGCTCTATGCCGGTTATATGCAAGCTAAATTGCTAATTCATATATTTCTTATATCTGCAGGATCTAACTATTGCGAGGATTTCGTTTTTGAATTTCATCTTATATAACAGGTTAATGTTCTTAATTACACCGGACATCGCGGGGTTATTGGGGACAAGCTTCTAAAATAACAAAAATCTTCTTTTATGTATTTGAAATAATTTATTATTTGATAAGAAGCAATTTCAAATCTATCATGGTTGCGTGCTTTCGCGTCAGTGAATCTCGCTGTTTCATCTCGAATTTACAACTGCCATTTTAATACAATATACAATGTGTTCTTCATACATATTACTTTTTACGTATGAAAGTTCTTTGTGAATAATAATGTGAAGCCATTTGACTTCAAGTGTGGAAGAAAACAAGAAACTGATGACGAGAAAGAAGAGAACGTGATAGTGATGGAAGAATCTGAAGATGAGGATTTTGGCTCTTTTCAACGAGAAGCGGAGGATGAGAAAGCATTGAAAAAATCATCCATGGTGGATTTTTGTTGTGATCAAATGTGTTTTTTTTATTTTTGTTCTGACAAATTTGCTTGTTTTGATCGATAGAAAATATAGATCTTCTCTCCATATCATACTATCCTTTTAAAGAGGAAAAAAATGTCAGACTCTGCAAAAATCGTCCCTAGTTATCCCAACTGACCCTATTTATTACTGCAAAGTGACGTGGAAAAGTATACTTTTGGTTCGTCTTTGTAAACAACAGATGTAATTCACTTGATCTAATTTTTAAACAAAGATATTTTTATTGTAAGATCATTTAGTTATTATTGTTACCAGACAGTATATATAAGATTGACATTAGTGATTTACGAAGTAGTTTAGTTGTGATATTAATTATAATTGGTAGGTTTTATAGATCTTACATAATTGTCATAATATAAATAGACGTTGATTTCTGTTTCTTTAAAGAACGAATCTATTTAATTTATAAATATTTCAGACTTTTTAAATCAAATACCCAGCAGTAATATTTTTGCAACTGATTATTTTCATATTTATCAGCTGTTCTGTCATACTCAAGATTTTACGAACATTACATATTAACTCATTGTTCGAACAATGTTCTCTATTAGTGAAACATCAATTAATTCATCTCCTAACAAAACATTGGTTTAAATTAATCCTGTCCCGCATTATTTAATCCATTTAGACGATAGTGAGGTTTATATTTACTTTATGCCGATCCAAATATTTATTTGCACTTAACCAACATATATTGGATGCGTATAATTCTTGTATGTATTAGCCTATTTTGGAAAAGGAAGAAGCATATTATACTTACTCAGTACTTGAATACTAGTTGGTAACTAATAACTATGTTGTTACTTACTAGAATATTTTAGTGTGTTTATTTAAAACGTTTAATTTCATAATGAATGACATTTATGTAATGTTATTTATTATGAAACATATTATTACCACAAAAAAATTCACTAACATTTGCAAGAACTCTGATTCAGTCAAATAAGATCTAATAACTTCATCTTATCTTAAACCTTTAAAGATTAATCCCACTGTCAATTCAGTTATTGTTACAGATTTCGTTTTCTATTCAATGATGCTAAATTTCATTTTGCAAAATAACTCACTCTTTGAAAGAGGGAACCAGGAGAAAAAAATGAATAAATAAACATGAATGTACGGTTGAACTTTCATTCCTTTTTTTTATAAAAATCAAATTTCGAATTTTAATTTACACATTTGTTACAACTGAAATCCCTTTCAAGAGAACTAAAGCTAAATATCACTAACAGTAATAAAAATTACCTACTGAAAAATATCCCAATTTAAAGAGTAAATGCCTCAAAAGCAGTTTTTTTAATTGAATCTGTAATTCTTTTTTCAAGATGCCTTTGTGAAAAAATAATTTCTCCCGAAAATACTCAGTGTAAAAAATTTTCAACAATGTAAAAAAAGCGATAAATCCATGATGTGAATTAAGGGCGCTTTATATGTGGGTGTTTTAAGTGTTAAGTTAGTGTATGCGATGTATGTGTAGAACACTTGATGTATTACTTTGTCTGAAACCTCAAATATTTACCCTACATTTAGGGGCATAACACTTCTGAAAAAGCTTTCAAATATAGCATTTCCTTTTTAAAATTAACTCTCATTTTAAGGTGTAGTAAAAGCTGAGTACACAAAATCCGTCAGCTGTAAAAGACAGATTGGTACTTCCCACATAACAAAGATAAATGATGAGAGAATGAAAATTCCCTTCTGGTGGAATTACTTCAAGATGTCTTGTTCATTTATCGAGAAGAGCTCTTCTTTTTTCACTATTTATTGTTCTTTTTTCCTCGTCTTTTTCCCTATCTTTTTCTGACGGTAAATTGTTACCTAAACATTTTGAGAGAGACGAGAAGAACTTATTTGTCTCTCGAGGTTCCAAAAGTAAAATGGCTGCTCAGTAATTGGGAAGAATTTGCGAACATTTTCTTCTTTCTATTCTTTCTATTTTTCTATAGCAGTTTAAATGTCTTTAAAAAGATGAAAAGTTTTTTCTGTCACTAATTATTGTATTAATCATCTTTCCTTTGTTCCGCGAGCGAGCAAAGTAGTTTTTATAGTAATAAAGTATTTCTTCACAATTTAATATCCTGATTAACGCATTTCAAATTTGTCTTTACACTTAATTCGATCAATTGTTTTTATTAATATTTAATTTAATTCTAATTAAATTAGAATACTCTCTGGATGCTTTAAAATGGTTCAATAACAACACTTAAAATTCTATTCAACTCCGTTGCCAATAGATATTTAAAATTCTTCCTTGTATACGTAAATTATTAAACTTGTTCCATGAGAATTGTTATCCTCGTGAGCGTTTTCTCTTAATAAAAATAAAAAAAATGTGTTACAAAAAAAAGTGAGGAACGAAATGGAAGCATAAATTAATGCTATTTTAAAATGCGAAAATTGCTTTCTATTGTTTTCCTTGGAATTCGTCTCAGGAAAATATCCTTTTTCTGGTTAATTAATTAATTACACTTTGTTGTCTTGAGATCTGATACGTTTAAATTAAAAAAATACACACAGTTTAGAAAGTAAACTAATTCCAAGAAAAAATATATTTAAATATTTTTTAAATTATTATTTTCATTTAAATAAATTTATGGACGAGTTTTCTGGTTTGTTGACGGCCTGTAATACGTATTTCCGGTGTAATGCTAAGTCAATTGATCTTCAAAGCGGAAGTCCAACATACAAGCAGATAAAGTCAAGATTTTAAATATAAGTAAACAAACCAGAAAACTCGTCCATAAAATAATCGCCCACAGCAATATCATAATACTTCTTTTTATTTTTTACATCCTGAATATTTCTCCAAATGACCTTGTTTACATACATTAATTTTGTATATTAAATGTTACTCATGTAATTTGTTATTAAGATTTTCTTTTGTTACTTACGTAATTGTTATTTGCGTAATAGTAAATATGATTTCAGTTGTGTTGTTTGAGAGTTCGTATGAACATGTGAGCGCCGGAATAGATGTTTCTTTAACTTTATGTAAAATATTATGTTCACTTTATGTTCTCTCATTGCCGTAAATGTTTATAGCTTCTCTATAATTAAAAATCTTGTAATCTATGCTGATATCCTGTTGAACTTTCCTGTTGCTTTCTCAGGGAATAATTTCTTCGTTTCCAGAACGTGGTTTTTACCAAGCCTGGAATATTTTTTAGTACAAAATGAAAAGACTAATGAATGAAAAAACTTGGCATAGAGTGATGTTTTGAGAGTTTCTTTGGCATTCAAAGTTCAGGAATTTTGAGTATCAATTTCATAAGTATTGTTGATCTAAATAAATTAAACTACATCAACAATTGTCTTTCTTTGAACAATTTTTGACGCCTTTTAAATGCTTGTAATTGTGGGTTAGTGCGTAATTTCAGTAAATTCTTTCACTTGTAACTGGTAACCCTGGTAATAGTTGGTAAGAATGCAATTACATTTTTTTTCAAAATTTTCTTTCACTGTTAAAAAAGATGTTACGAATAAAATAATCATCAGTGTTTTAACTATGAACCCGTATTAGTATGTGTATCAGAAACTAATTCTATTTAGGAGAATAACAATTGCGTATTTTTTCTTATCTATGAAAGTATTAATATTAAATTTTAAAGAAGTGTAGAATTATGAATATTTTCAAAAACATTTTTTACTAACTTTTATAACTTAATGATATTTAAGTTTTTTTTTCCAAATCCGAACCGATACCTCATTTAAGGGATATAATTAGAGTATATAGTTATATAGAAAAAATATGATATATAAAGTCATTTTTATCTCATAACTCATAAGACCTATAACTATATAAACTATAAAACTGTTTAAATATTAAACTATATAACTATTTAAATTACCCTGAAGGTAAGAATATAATTGCTGAGTGTTGCGGAATATACTAAGATAAAAAAAAAGAATATAGTACAGTACAGACGAGATGCACCAGCTCTTTGTAAGAATAACTGAAAATATACTCAGAAAAAATAACAATCAAAATAGTTAAGATAGTAATAACTACACTTGATCTTTCTTATATCATCTTCACAGAAGAAATGACCTTCATAAATATGCCACGTCGGATGTCTTGTGGCGTCCTTAGGGGTCGATTTCTTCAGAAATTGTAGTTAGATCTAAGACTTAATAGCAATTTCTTCTGGTACTTCCCAACCGTGACGATAGTGTGTTTTTATACACGTATTGGTAATGTTTTCCGTTTGCCATTACCTGTCTTCGAATCAGTTCCATTAATGTCTTAGGCTGGAAGGGAAAAAAGAGTTTCAGTTATAAAGATATTTGCAATATCTTTCATTTCCCTATGGAACTGGAGACTATATAATGATCCGAATACCATCGAATTTAATTAATAAAATGCTGCTGTCTGTTAATAATCTTTGTGATTTGATTTACATATATTAGGTCTCTCTAGTCATTTTATAGCGCTTTTTTGTTTATGTGTGAAATGTGGAAATTTTCGGCGAGAGTAATTGGTTTTTGATACAGTCTAATAGACTTAACGCAATTTTGGAAATAGTTGTCATTTGATTTTTTTAAAATTAATATTTATTTTCTTTTACTGCTGCTTCTAAATGCTCGTAACATAGGGTGTCCGAGAAAGATCTTTATTATTCAGAAAATTAATATCAAAAATTCAAAAATTGGTGAAATTAAATTCAGTTTGAGGGTATAGAATGAAATAAATATATAACAGAATTTTCTAGTATCAGTAGTGTGAGGTAGATGGTGCTGATTACTTAGCAGCTGCAATAAGAAACGAAAAGGCAAATGCGCTCAGGAGGAAGCACAATGTGCATTGTGCTTAACGGAAACAAAAGCACTATCAGCCGTATAAAGAAAATTTCGCCCGATGTGCCAAAGAAATCCACCAAATGTGCCTTCAATTTTTCCATGAATGGAGAAATAAGCAGATACAAAAATATTAAAAAACAAATTCTCCTTGCTACTGAAGGAGCACGTAGAGCTACACTGAATGTATTGGACAAGAAAAAAAAAACTGTTAGATTTCTTCATCCTTTTACCGCAAACTGCATTTAATTCCACCATTTTGAGAATAAAATTTTAAGAATATTTAACTCATGAAATCTTAGAAATATATATAAAAGCAGAATGTGAATATTTCTCTTTTGAACTGAACATGTACCATTTAGAGTTTGACCCCTTAAGTCTCGCGCCCGTTGTACTGACGTGCATCGAATTATATCATTTTTAGGCTTATAAACTAAAATTTAATCATTAATTAGCTTTATAATTTAACACAAAAATTACGTAGGATCCATAAGCATCTCAAATATTCTATGCCTTCTTAGATGAATGAAAACGACAGCCCCTTTCCAAAACAGGAGGGGTCATCTTAATAGATAGCAACAAAAAAAATGTGAGACTTAAGTCACTAAGCATAAGCATACTTTTGACAAGATAATAATCAAATACGCAATTTCAAAACAAGTGAAAATAAACAACGCATTTTCAAACGAAATAAATATTCATGAGGATTTTACTGATGCTAAATTTATTACTCAAAGATTCTTTTTAAGAATAAACATCTTATTACACATTTTGCTATATCATTCTTTAAAATCTGTAAGTTACTGTCAAAACGCCATGGGCAAAGATTAAACATCCGAAATACAAATACTGTAAGGATTTTGCTATACGAAGTTAACGGGTTATTCGAATATACTTCCATTTTAAATGATAATTGTCAAGAATTCTCTCAAACAGAATGAAACGACTATTGGAGAGGATAGTTTACCATGACTCAAAACTTTATAAAAGTGATTAACAAAAGAATTCTTGCTTCTTTATTCTTTCCTCCACCGTTAAATGAGCGTCCAATGTAATGTATCCGTTTTATATCGTCACGACAGCGGAATTATTTTTCCCGCTGAAAACGTTAATGAGCGTAGGTACTTTGGATATTTGAGCGCAAAACTTAAGTGCATCACTGCTCTTTGTAACTTTGATAGCTCTTTGGAAAGACTAAAAATTGTTATTAAAAACTTGGTAGCAGGGAAAGATAATCCCTGATTTAAACTAATGGAGGAAACTGTGAAAGTGAAAATAAAACTCATGAAAATGTAAACTGTAACCTAAATGTTTTCTCACTTTATTCTACAAAGGCCATTAAGTTCATATTTGATTTTCAGCAATGGATTTTGCATTAAAATAAGAAGACATATTCTTAAAGCTGAACATTGTTTTGAATATGCTGTGGATGTAGTTTTCACGTGCAACTTATGTGTATTTTTTATATAAATCCATTTGCCTCACAGCGATATTCTGTGAGGCTAATGGTTTTAAACAATGAAAAAGTATTCAACTGTCATGGAGAATAAGAGCTGAAACATTTTTTCTACATTGGAATCAGTTTACTTATTTATCTTCCAGACTTAACACTCTGACTCCTAAGCCGGCCGTAACCGGCCATGCGACTTCTATACTAGTGGGGCGGATTTCGGCCGGTTGCTATTCCGAAAGGGTGAGAAGGCAGTTGAGCGAGTGATCATTAAAGGTACCCTTAGGGGAGAGATGAGAGAGAAAGGCCTGTCATTCATATCTCCCACCACATATAGTGAGGAGAAAAGGGGGACCGGGGCGGACGAATCCATTCTACAAATCAATTAGTAAGCAAACCTCCGTATGCAACTGTATTCAGATTTTGAGAACTCTTAGTAGTCAGAGGGTTAAGAAAACAAATCAGTGCTAATTTGGATGCTTTAGAAACTGATCCATCATTCGTGACTTTCTTTATTATTCGATTCTACTTTTATATTACTGTTTTACTTTCTGTAATAGAAAATGGTAATTATTTATTTTGTTCTGCATGTCCGTAGACAATTCATGTCTGGACAATGTCGAAGTCATTATAAATGAAAGGTTTAAAATCTTTATAATAATTTATTGGTTTCACTAAATGCGATAGACCTTTTACGATTAGCTTTACAAAATGCATTAGACCATTACACTTTGGAAAATAAATTATTAGAAATCATTTTAAATGATTCTGATTGAAATTCATTGTATATAGAGATATTGTTTAACTTGGAGCTTCGTTGGGGTGGGGGATCTAAATCTTTATACCAAGTTGAATACAAAAAATGTATCATATAACACATTTCAATTCAAAAACCTTGATGACTTGTGTATGAAAGTTTTAATGTACTGTGTAACGACCAACAAAAGTTAATTCGCAGATCTCAAAGGCATGGAACAGTTAGAAAGCTAAACAATTTAAGGATATACTTATTATTCTAGAATAGTACGGTAAGGTTCAGAGTTATTATAAGTAAGAATTATAGAAGACGAAGAGTGAATACGGTAGTATAACTTAAAATATACACTATTTAGCAAAAATAGGTTTGGAATTAGAAAGTTAAAGAAACGTCGACGTCAGGCACGTGTCTTGTATATTCACAATCATGCTTAAATTCATTTAAGAATACATTTATCAGTCAGTTAGAATAATTTTTTACTGCGCCTTCCGAACTTTATTAACTTTCCTAACTTTGTGTAATTATTTATAAATACTTCATTAACAGTTATTTGCCAATGAAACTTTTCAAAAAATTCATTTGTTTAAGTATTATTATTAAATTACTGACACGCATTTTTTTAAACCTGTGGAAAATGCATTGGAAATCGTCTGTGTTTAGTTCAGGATTTAAGCAGTAAAGTCAATACGTAAGATATAAATCCTGCAGTCAAGATATAAATCATAGTATAAAGTTAAATTGCAAAAAGAAGATATAAAAGGAATATAATATAACAATCATTTGGTCTTGTGTTTGTAAGAAATTCTTTCTCTGTGCCATTGATTATCTGCATGTTGAGAGCGGTGCAGCAGGAAACATACATCATAAAAAGAAAAATTGAGATGAAAAAAATGATATTGAAGTTAAGATACCAGATAAGAAAAGATACGGTTTTTGTGCGATCGGTATTTGGAATCAATTCCGTTGATAGATGAATTTGCCATGAAATTTAAAGCAGAATTATTTCCCCATGATTCACTAAAAAATTATATTTTTTTCATTTTGTCACACACGAAATTAAGAATTTTTGAAGGTGTTTTTTTCCTAAAGCTAACTTCCCCATGGTCTGAAATGCGTACATATTTTCTTTTTCTCTTTTCTTTTTTTAATATCTTGAAAATTTCTTCTACGGAATTATGTCGTGAAAGTTCATCAAATTATTATCATCAACTTTAATTTTTCGTTTCATTATACTTGTTTCAAAGTAAAAGACTTACACATTTTTCTAATTAACATTTTAAATAATCAGTATTTTTTTTATCAAATTTCTCAGTTTATTCAATATCGGTTTTCACATAGACTTACACATTTTTCTAAACACCATCTAGAATAATCAGTATTTTTTATCGAATTTCTCAGTTAATTCAATATCCGTTTTCACATTTGACGTTTAACTTCGCGTCCAAGCATTCCAGTGAATCCAGTTCCATTAACTACAGCCAATAGAATCCTTTAACTATCAAGATGAATATGACTAACAGTTTGTATCAAGTTCACTAGAAAATGAATGAATGAACACTCGCGAGTATTTATCTCTTGTAATCGTTTGAATTATCTCAAGGCAATATTCGAAAACTGTCGTCCCATTGTTTCGGTATTATTTAATGCATGAGTGAAAAGCTCTTCGTAAACACGAACAGTTGTAGTCGCTGTTAATTAATATGCATTTCAGTTAAGTGTGACTTAATACCTAATTGAGATATTAAATAATAGTAATAAAATATTTAATTTTAGTTGTTGCCACGGTGGCCTGTTCACTGAATCTCGACTTCAGGATTGGAGAGTTTCGAGATCGAGACCCTAATTCATTAGTGATTGGTCGTATATGTAATTATTTTGAACAACGAGCTCAGTCTTCGTGTTGATGACCAGATGTTTCAAGAGGAGATAATAGTTCAAGCATCATCTTCGTTTTCTGATAAAGATTAAAAATTACATCCCTTGTGGCCCTAACGTCTCCTAAACATCCCTTGTGTTGCCTAAAAATTTTCACTATTAGAGCCAAAACTAAAATTTAAACTGTTTATAGCAGACATGGGCAAACTACGGCCCGCGGGTCAATTCCGGCCCGCGGATAGAATTTTAATTTGCCGGTCCGACGGAAATTAAAAAAAATATTATTTATATATTATATATCCATCTCCTTTTCTACTTTGTTTAAATATTATTTTTTTCTTCCTTTTTTTCAAAGGACTGATGATCTTTTTACTTTCTCTATTTTTGTTCTACAAAACATAAATCGACGGAAATAGCAAGCACAGACAGTGTTGGCGCCAGTGCGTCTGCCTTTCGCTTGCGCCATTGAGCTGCATTTTGAGTTCGAACGCAGATTTCAAGATTTCAGTGCCATTCAAACAGAATTGGATATTTTTACCATGCCTTTCAACGTAAATTGTGAAGCAGTGAGGTCAGATTTGCAGCTTGAATTAATTGAGTTGCAATCTAACAATCATCTCAAGCAGGCGTTTCTAAATATGCCAAAGTTAGAGTTTTACAAATCATTATCGAAAGTAAGTTTCCCAAATTTAATCTCTCACGCCCAGAAATAAGCTTGACGCAGCATAGCCAAATATGGCTCTTGCGCCATTAAAACCCAGCCAACCAACCAACCACGCCCAGAAAATCAGTGCTATGTTCGCTTCATCTTATATATGTGAACAAGTGTTTTCAACTTTGAACCTTAGAAAGAATTATTTCAGAAGTAGACTGACAGATGAGCATTTAACCTCGTTTCTTAGAATCAGTACATCTCACTTCGAACCTCAATATAAGGAACTTTTAAAAATGAAATCGCAATTTCATTCATCTCATTAACATATTTAAATTGTAATACTTGTATATTGTTTTTAAAATTTTAGAAAAATTTACCTTGGCCCGCCAAACTTTTTTTTTTTCGATTTTTTGCCCGCGACCGAAAAAGTTTGCCCATTCCTGGTTTATAGCATTTTCTATTTGTATCTAAACATACTTTGGTTGTCCAAATTTTATGCCACGGGCGTGGTGGCCTAGTGGTAAGGTCTCGGCTTCGTGGCCGGAGGGTTCCAGATTTAAAACCCGATTCCAGTGAAGATCTGCCATGTATGGGGCCCGTTGCACGTTAAATCATACGTAGGGGGCCAATCGCCCTCAAATCAGTGTGGTGCAAAGCTTGTAGTGGGGATGCCAACTGAGACGTCGTCCATCATCCGACCACGGTTCGAAATTACGCCGTCCATACGAAAATAGCACTCGTGTTACTTCAATGCGGGACGTTAACTAATCTAAACCGAAGATCATGCTTCTTTCACTTCGATGTTTAACACTATTGACGCTGTCCTAGAATCGTCGTTAATTTCCTCCATGCATTATTAGAAATTTGACTTCCACTTCTTGCAGCTCCTCTTTTTGGCGAATGTCTTTATCACTCAAAGTGCAAAATGCCCAACGGTAAGAATATTTCTACATTTGTTTGCAAGTAAAAAATGTCTGTAAAAGAGCATTTTTTAAATGTCCAACTAAGACAAATATACTATCTAACGAAATTCAGAAACGATACTGTTATTTTCCCCATCTATTAATAAAATGGAATAAATACCATCAATAACATTCAAAGAAAGACAAAACACAAAGATAAACAAAGAGCGAATCGGAAAAAAACAAGGAATTCATTCTAGTCCATTTTTTCAAGGGCTAAGGACTTGATTAAAAATGGATTCAAAATAATAATTGGGAAATTTTTCTGTAAGAAGCTTGCATTACGCCAAAAATAGCTTCTCTTAGCCCGAAATTTCCCAACAAAAGACAAAGGGGATCTGTACATCAAAAATCATTTTTTCAAAAGAAAGAGGAAAACCAAACGCATTCATAAAAACGCTAGTAAGATTGATTTAAAAACATCAGCCATCTGGCTTTTAAAAGTACCCATCATAAAAATAAACTTACCCCATGCCCAGAGTAGAGAAAAAAAAGAGAAAAATGTGTGCTTGCATCGTTTAAATTTTATTATAGAAATTTTGTTGTTTAAAATTTGTGTTGCTTTTGTTTAAAGTTTAAGTTAATTTTTTTTTATTTTTTAAATTTATTCTAATTTTTCTAGATGATTGTTTTTAAGCTCTGTTATCAAAATGCATATCATACTGTTTATAGGCAAACTGATTTTTTAAATTTAGTTTTCCATGCGATAAATTAAGGTAAAAATGTAATTCTTATTTAAAAATTTATATTAATCTGAATTATTTTATTATACGGAATAATCTTTATTTCATTGAGTTATTAATTGGAAGACAACAATTTTTTTTTTATCTTTCATGTAGCAGCTCAATAATGTATTGATTCAAACATTTCATAATTTCTTTGTATTCCTTGTATTCTTTCATAATATTTTTTTCTAAGTTTCATTTTGATTCCTTTATTTCTCCAGTTCATGAAGTTCATGGCATTGAAATATAAAAGGTTTCAAAATATTTCTACCGTTGAAAGAAATCATAAATCATTCTGAGATGTTCACAGTTGTTTTTAAATTTTAATAAATCGGTTTTTTTTCTTTGCTTTTGTTGGAATTCTTAAAATGATTTCATCATAAGGTTTATAATTATTTTTCAAGGCAGGTACGTTGTATTAAATGGTAACTCAGTTGCGAAGGATAATTTTTATGCTAAAACAGACAGAAAACATTTATAAGTATATAATATTGAAAGTTTTGTTTTCTCTTTGACATTATTGTTTTTTAACTATATTTTTTGTTTCCAATGTTAATCGTTTCAGCCCTGTATTTTAATATTTATGCCTTACTAAAAAATTTAAGGTTTTAGGGAATAAGAAAAATAATTTGAAGAAATTGTTTATCTTTCTTGTGCGAGTAAAATAATTTTCAATTCTTACAAGTTACACTTTAAAAAATATATTTGTGTGTATTCAATCTGAAAATTACCAACACACAGAGAGTCGACTCGTGTCTAAATTTTCCTAATCATTCAAATGAGTATTTCAAGAAAAATCCCAAACCCTCAAATATCCACTAGTAGGCAAGCTTTAAGCGGAGATCTTAATTTTACACAAAAAAAATCATTTAGGGCACATTAAAATCAGAACACATACACATTATACAGTATTAAACATAAGAAAATGGTAAAAATAGGCCTAAGAAAATGACATAAATAGGAATGAAGCATAATAATGTGAAATTGAATTTGGAGCAGGCCTTGACTAAGCTAAACAATTAAAATAATGCTTTATTAAAACAGTTTACTAGTAGAAATTATTGTCTGCCAGGAGGGATAGGCACAAAGAAATGCCCTTTAGTAAGGCGTAATGCCATCAGCTCATGCTTAAGATCAGATGACTGATCAGTTATTGAAGTATGCGTACCCTTTTCTCAACAGTTTTCGTTGCTGAATGTTTTCATGTGGATTTAGTCTTTGTAAAGCTAGACATTCACGACATCACTGTTCTATTCCATTTGGACCAACGACCGATTTGTTTTCCACCCATTCAAGCACATTACCAGCTATTTACATCTTCCCTACTCCACCTCCCGCCAAATTAACTGCAGCCCATTTGCCACGTTCCCCACACGGGAGATGTTCGCTTTTTGGAGAGAGAGAGCACCCTCCCCCCTGATTTTTTCAGTCTGACTCCCAGGTACATTCTCCCTCCCCAACGGTCTCCCCCCATACACGGATGATTTATCTTCAGCTCTAAGGATCGTACTTCATTTTTATGGCCGAAAGGGAAGAATGGAAATCAAACAACGTTGGAATTCCAAACTCTCCCTCAATCTACGCCAAATATCATCAGGATTTCAAACTGACAAATGGGTTTGACATCCTGTGTTCCAAAAAAAAGTGGAGTAGAACAGTGCTGAATGTCCCGCTTAAAGTATCTCTACTAATACACCCCACACATATTCAATGCGATTAAAATTAGGAAAGGAAGCTTATCATAATTTTAAACTGCATGATTCGTAGCATCATCTATACTTCTAAAAGGCAATGTGCGTGTGCGCGATGTCCAGACGAATCTATCGCACTTAAAGCTATGAAATTTGACACAGCCGTAAGGGTGAATCAATGCACATCGAAGCCCGGATTTTAAAATTTAATGTAGAAAATTTTTTATTTAATGTTTTGTGTTGTTTTGGGTGATTTTTTCACGTTTTTGGCCGATCTATGAAAAATAATGATCGTAGAAAAACAATCGATGCACCATCGTATAGAGCAAACGATTATCGTTTTAATGACGTTTATTTTGAAAGTCTAACTTAATTTCCTTAATTTAAAAAAATTTTTAAAGTAGTCAATTTTCGCGTAAAATTGTAAGAATTGAAACTCAAATTACTCCATCCTACGTTCTAATTTCGCCATCTTTTTGAAATTTTTTGAGTTAATAAATGGAACATTTCTCCCTGATTTAAAACAAGAATGTTTAAAATACCTTTGTTGATCATTTGTAATATTTTTTTTCTGGATGTGGTGAAGAGATTTTTTTTCGAATGAAGAACCATTCAAAAATGGCCAGTTTCTCCATGGTTACATCTGCACCATCTTTCGGAATAAAAAATTATAGTGAAAGCAGGAAAATGATTAATGACGTCAGTCGTGATTTATTCCCTGTCTACTTTTTTGTATATTTCGCTTGGAATATTTTGAATCATTTCGTTAGATGCAGTGGTTTATTAGTAAATTAAGCATTGCCGGAACATTCCTACATGAGTGATATTGTTGGAGGGGATATAGGTAGGGAATCACTTTACAATAAAATATTTTTTACAATTAAAATGTGTAATTATTTTATCTGGGCACAAAGCATATTTTACAGATATTATTTTATTATTTATCAAATATGAACATTATGCGCACTGTTCCTCAAAGCATGAATATAATGAAGATGTGAAAGTATGATCTTTTAAAAATTTAAGTTCATTTCGTTATGCTAAAATTAAATAATGTCAAAGTAAAATCATGACAATGATAAATAATATAGAAAATATCATGAATTTTCAGAATCAAAACATAAAATACATTTAAATGTGTGTAACCTTATTGCTTTTTGCCCCTTCCCGCCACCAGTTGCCAGTGTCTTATTACTATTATGAAATGGAAATATGCATCATATTTTCGAGGGTGAAGATTAGACAAAGTTCGCAATCTTTTAAAGAGGTATTGAAAACTTTATTTTATGTCATTGTGAGCTTTTCCTTTTCCATTTCGTTCACATTCATGATGCCACGGGCGTCATGATTTCGTTCACATTCATGATACCGTGCGGGTACTGCTAGTCGTCCATAAAAAAGTGATGACCGAAACAATAGTACCCCAAACAGTCGAACGTTGGGAAGGATCACTTACTGGTACGAGCTACCACCAGTTACTATAAGCCCATCGAAGATATGGAACTCAGTGTGGCCATTCACTCACTATAAATACTTTCCTAAACGATCACGCCAGGACCACCGGAACGGTCCATTCCCCTTCTGATATTAGCATGATGCTGTGTTCCCACCTCTCTCCGTAGCGTCTGACGTCCAGAATCATTCGAGATATAGAAATGACTCTCGTTTATGAAGAGGACACACTCAATTGCCGAAGCATCCAGTCTTTGCGTTAATTAAACTCTAAAAGGCGCCACGTATGAGAGTCGTCAATATTAAACGTAACGTTCAGGACGATGGGCGAACAAGCCTATTTGGTATGCGGAATATTTTTTATCATATAATATCCTATTTATACGCTTAGTAATTCATAATAATTAATCATGTCATTTATTAAATGAGTTTATTGTTTTATTTAAATAAGTAGTTTTAGGTCTAGAATGCAATAGTTCTTAATTTCTGCCATCTTTTTAACATTTTCTCTCTTTTATTTTTAGGAAAAAACAAATGCCACTCGATCAAGTCACAACAAAGAGAGGATAATAATATGTAAGTACATCAGAAATGTGTAAATTATCTGTACAATAATGAACGTTAAAATATTTTAATTTCTCCCTTTATTTTGTACCCTTTCAAACCTTTAATCATGCGTACTCCAGCCATGTTGAACCCAATGATGATCTTTGTAAACATAATCAGAATTCCAGATTTTTTCTCCATATTGATATAAACAATGATTTAAAAAAGTACTCGGGCATTAAAATGCATATTTTAAGCATACAAGATATAGTTAAAAAGTTTAGAACATAAAAAAAATTTAAAAAGTGTGTTTGTTGCATTTCTAAAACATCATGCAAAATGGTTTCAAAATTCATATTAAATTTTCAGTTTAGATGAATTTTTAAAAAAAATTGTTAATTCTGTAATAAAAAAGTCATTAAACAACTTTTTCTCACAAACAGTTTTTGTAAATCATTTTTATTTCGGATATTTACACCTGATTATTTAGTCTGCCCAATTAGTTCAGTACCCAATTTCGTCTTGGTACACTGATTTTATGGAATATGCTGAGCAAATACTTTATGCTTTTTCTATTGAATTCCTTTTTGTACGTCGCTTTTTCTGTTACTCTTAGTCCTGGTAATCATTTTACATATTGTTTCGGCAACTTCAAGACGGAAATCGGCAACGTTTAACATCTTTTCAGCTTCTTTCTTCAACATACACACATTTGCACAATAACCAAGCATTAGAAATAATTAAATCCATAAAGTGATGGAACATGCGAATTTGCCATCTTCTGTTCCTCAATAATATTTTTAGTCATCGCATAATAATGATTAACAAATCTACTACACTCATGTGTCTGTTATATTCACTTACATCAGAAGTTAAGTCAATTTCATTGCGTGTTTAGTAGATTTATTATACTTTTGGATTGTTGATTTAATTTCTTCACCAGTGAAGGATACTGCTAAATGAACAGTTTTAATTGACTTTCCATGATGTTGCTGAAACCCGTCCGTATCAAATTTTACATAGTATTCAATGAATTATCCTCTTTCTTTTTTTCTTCATTTATTTATCATTCGGTAATTTGTACTTAGGTATGTAGTTTCTCTTAAATGTTCCTCAGTTAAGAATGCCCTCTTTTGCCAAATATAGAATAAAAGGGATTGATGTGAAATATTTGTCAAAGTTCATTCTCTAATTCTTATTTTGTGGGAAAAAGGTTGCTAAATGTATTACTCCGTTGGATGCCGGAATGCATTTAGCAAGCCTTTTTAAGCAGCAAAATGCATGCAGCTTTTAGCAAGCTTAATAGTTTCAAAATGCCCGGTGGCAATTTACAGACACTTAAGCTGGGGACTCAAAATCAAATTGTTTTCTCTCTTTAAAATTTATATCCTTTTTCCTCATCTTTTTTAAAATGCGGAAAAATGCATTTGAATCACTAATAAGTTAACCTGGAACACTAAAATAGGGTCCGGAAACACTTTCATCTGAATAGGGTGCACCTAGGAACACAGACCGATGCACTAAAAATATTGACTAGTGTGTTAGTAATACTGACCGAAGCAATTTGTTGACATTTTCTGACATTATTGACATCTGAATATTTATATGAAGAATCATTTTCTTCACTTCCATCCACTGCTTCTGTTTCAGAATGACAGGCGGTATAACGTTTCCATTTGCTATCATCGTATATTACTATTTTATTTTCATAGGCTGACTTGTTTAACAGAATACTCTGTTCCTTCAGCTGTTAGGCATCTACCTCTAAATGTCATTCTAAGAAATTAAGTAAAAGGTTTAGAATAAATTAAAAAATAAAATCCTTCAACATAAATATAAGTAGGTTATATAAATTTCATTTTTTTTTAAATAGATATTTGATAATTTTTTAAAATGTTTCACTCTGTGTTTGTATTACTGCAGTATTTTTCTGCTTTTAATATGGCCAACTTGGCATTTATTTGTTATTGGTAATGAAAAGAGATAGCTATTAAATTATAGAAATACTAACTATGATATAATAAAAGATAAGTTTTTACCCTTTTATAACTGTGTTGCACAGAAATGAATATAATTCATACAAACCGTAAAAGAAATTTTATAACATGCTTATTCAATATATAAAAAGATTCAGCTCGAGGGAAGAAATTCCCCCGTTGTTGGATAACTGCAGGAAGCGCAATATTATATACTAGGAGTACGCTCACGACATGGCCCGTGGAATCGGGACTTGAACAAAATGAAAAAAAAAAAAAACGCCCACAATGACATGAAAAATTTTGAAAACAAAACAAAAAGTACACATTATTTATTTTACCGCTTATTTTTTTCTCCCTATAATGACATTTTAACTGTAGAAAAACAGTACAGAGTGCGTCAATCCAAAACAATATTAAAAAATTGCAACATGAAAATCATTATTATAAAGTAAACAAAATTTGCGAGACAAATAAATACGTTAATCGAAGTCATTCAATTGAAGGTTATGACGTCACCTGCGCTCTGCGCCGTCATCTAATGAAATTGCCAGCAACGTTCCGGAGAAAGTGTTGCGGGAGGAAGCTCGCTAGAGAAAAACATCTTTCAACTGACCAGGAAAAAATTAATTTCAAAAATCGGAAAAGATATTTTAACCGTTCTTGTTTTAAGTCCGACAGAACCGTTCCAGTTATAAGCTAGAAAAAAATTGAAAATAATAGTGTTATTAGAACGTCGGATGCAGCAAATTTAAAACCAAAAATAAAATTTTGATGGCAAAGCTGACTATTTTTTAAAAATTTCTCAAAATTCAGTAAATTACTTTTGAAGCTCAAAACAAATTTCATTAGAAAGAAAATTGTTTGTTCGATCCGATGGCCTATCAAGCAAGATATACTGTGGACAAAAATGTTTCAAAAATCACCAAAAAAAGCACAAAGCATTAAATAAAAAATTTTCTGGTTAAAATTTTAAAATTCCGGCTTCGAGGTGCCTTGAGTCACCATTACGGCTACCTGTGTGTCAAATTCCATGTCTGTGAGTGCGATAGATTCGTTTGGACATCGTACGCGGACACGCACACATACAGACATTTCCTTTTATAAGTATAGATTTCTTCGAGAGATTATAAATTTCTAGAGCAAAAATTATTTTTATATAAAAAATTTGAACCTACCTTTTGTGAAAAAAATATTAAAACAGATTCAAGCTTCTATTCCGGAACATGATTATATTTTTGGCTTGATTCATCTATCTGTTCTTTGCTTGGCTTTATTGCATTAGCCCTTGCATTCTGTGTGTAATGATTTTTACTTCACGCAATTTACTGGCAGAATCCCGGCTTAAAACCATTATCATGTTAAATTAATTCCAATGTTTTTAAATGTGTTAAAGAATTAATTTAAAGCATTAGTTAGTAATAAACTGAAAAGTATAATATGTATTTTTGCTTAGTCGCACGAGGCCTATAAATATATTAACAATCTCGCGATTTTGTTGCTGGCGGTTAGACATAAGCACTTTTACAAAAAATATTTAATTAATGAAAAAAATTGCTTGAAAATGAAATTGGTATCGCTGAAAAACTAAAAGTTTTGAATTTTGAATTGGTGTAAGAATGTTTTTGTGCATAATTTCTATTAATTCTAAAGGTTTCCTAGATATGTGTTCGGAAGTTATTCAGTGAAGGAAGTTAAAATTTCTATTAATTTTGATTAATTAAAATTTTTAAAAACCCTTTCTTATTTAGCTGTTACCACCCAAGAAGTAAGTGCGTGCCGAATATGATATTTCTAGGCGCGAAGATCTTCCCTTTAAAGCTTTTTTAATAATCTTCGAATTCCGTAAACTGCAGAACATCTGCCTTACTAAAACGTTAACATGTTAAGATCTTTTTCTGGATTATTATTAGTTATTTAATTTAATTTCACCAACTCCATAGAATATTTCGGCAATAACAGCCTGGAAACTGCGCAAGCGATAAATGAATCGCTCAGAAGCAAAAGCGTATAAGTCTATTTTTTGATGTTTTTGGTTTCTGTAAATTTTGATGGAATTAATAGCATTATTTTTAATTATTAGAAGCTTAACACCTTGCTTCATTACAAGTCTTTACATTCTTTCACTAATCAAATTAATAAACCCAAAAATTTTAAAACATGAATTTTCTCATTTTTTTTCTGGACTTAACCGCATTGGCTTCTGAACGACTGAAATGAAAATTTGGTTTGAGAAATCACCTCAGTATCGCCATCTGTTGGAGATTGTATGAACAATATGTGTTAACTGCAGTGTAATAGGTTGCAATAATCAATGAAATCGCATTAAAGGTTCGAAGCGGAAAAGACATTTGCTTTTTGTGTTTGCTGCAGTCTAGTTAAGTTTAATTTAGCTATATTTACTTCCCGTTTTGAAGCAACACTAGGGCTATTTTGCGACGGACCTCATAATTTTGAACAGTGGTTAGATTATGAGGACGATACCTGAGCCTCATTCCTTCTCCAAACTCTCGCGCCATGTGAGAGTTTGGAACTCAGATGTCGACAGTGGCGTGTTTGTTACAGATTTGCAACTCGGGTTAATAAAGTGTTAATTTAATGACAATAACTTTATTCTAGGTCAGATTGAAAATATTTCTCTCTGTTGTGCTAATATAATCAGCCTCTTTAATTTCATTATAAGAATAGTTTCATTGTTAAATAAAATGTTTAGCATCTGTTTAAGTATCGAAGACATAAATATCTGAAATCGTCATTAAAAATGGAGTACATATTCAGTTACATATCAAACATAGGAAGGATAGATTATGTACAAAAATTTTCTGCAAATTATGATAAATATATTTTTTACAAGAAATATCCTTTTCTGCTCTTCTTTAGCGGAATTTCTCATTGGAGTGCATCATAGTGATTTTATGTTGTTTGCTTAGAAAGAATTTTTTTATATATAATCTATTCTTCCTATCTTCTTTGATAACTGAATATGTACTCCATTTTTAATGACAATTTCAGATATGTACTGTGAGCAACTGATATTAATTAGTTTAACTATGAAAATACTTTTAACCATGAAACGCCAGAGAAAATCATTTCAGACAATCATTCATAATTTCTTTAAAAAAACAAAAACACTTACGATTTTAAGCGCGGTGATATGAGATATCCAAAATGTGTGATTAAAATCGAAACTTCGTTTATTCCCATACCTCGAAAGATTTTAAGATATCTAAAAGAGTACGAATCCATTTTCAACTGATTTCTTGTAGGAACGCAAAATACATCTAAGAGATCGTCCGTGACTAGCTGATGGTTATGAGTTACGCTATGACAGTTTTATTATTATGATTTCTCCAAAATATCCCATAACAGTTCTGGTGTCTTCTTTAGCTATTCACAAGTGAACGTTTGCTATTTTGAAAGGAATTCGGAACCTGAGGTAATTCTGAAAAAAAGTAGTTTTAGACACAACTATTAGTAGTTCAATTGCGATCACGGAATGCATTTACCTTATCAGTTGCTTTGCAGCGCTTCGGTTTGGTCCTTTTACATAACTTTAGAGACATCCAGAAGAATTTCCATTTTCGATTTTTTTTTCTCTCTTGGATGTTGAAGCAAATTTAATTAAGAACCAATAAATGTATTAGAACTTTTTGCAAAAATTTTTACTCAAATTCTTTTAGCATAATGCAATAAATATTAAATTTTTGAATGCCATTTGTTTTATCTCTGAACCTTGAAACAAAGCTTCATTACGCTATAGACTTGTATTTTATTCTCCCCAGCTTCAGCACATATTTTTTTAAAGACACTTGAATACAAAAGTTTGTTGTTTTGGAAGGATTTCTCTTGCTTTTAGTTTGCATATTCCTTTCTTTCGCTGCCATTTCTAGTTCTTGACGCAAAATACTTCTTTCTGAAGATTAGTCACTAAGGTCGCATGTGCCTTTTTGAGTTTCTTATTCGACATGTGGCATTAGTGCTCTACATTCGTCAGCATAATTCCGCTGTATAAAGATATGTCTGAATACTTTTTGTGTGTAAATTATATTACGTATCAAATGTATTTTATGCATAAAGAATATTATAATATGTTTAAGTCGGTGACAACCCCGTTGACAGTATATAAAAATCCATCAGACTCCCATCACTTGTAAATAATGTTATTCATGTTTTAAAGCATCTTAAAGTTTTAGAAACACCTTCTCGAAATGATATAACTTTTATTTTTAATGTATTTCATTGCACTTAATTTTGATCTCTGATGTTTAAAACTCAATTCTATTCAACTTATAAATTACTTTTAAATACAATATGTTCACCTTTAGGACTATTTAACAATGCATAACGATAACCAGCAGATCATTCCAATTACTGGCAGGCTGTCATTGACCGTACATACGCAATACATTTCTCTCAAAGGTATTGAATTTTGTTCTATGATCTAAGACAAGCAATAAAAAAATATTATGATTAATTGCAAAACAGTGAACAAATATAAAGTGTGGATTTGCGTAAAAACAACAAATCATCATAGGCATCAAATACTTGAAAAAATTTGAAGTAAAGAAAACGCATTTTTTTTCCGAAATTTCTCACAGCAAATCAACATAAACAATACCAAAAGTATTTCCGAATAAACTGGTTTTGTACATTGGTTTAGACATTGATGGATGTCTTTAAATCTCAGAAACGTACATTCTGGTAGCACTTTTCTAAAGAAAACTGCAGAATCCGAAATGTGTTATTACCAGGAAGACTAGATTGTGATTTTGAGACAACGCCTCGTTTGGGTAACACATTTTCTTCTTTCACATGTTCCATTCCCCCAAAGCAATTCCAGTAAAAGAGGAGGAGGGAAATGCTCCTTATAGATTTGGACATCATTTTTTCAACTCCCTCGCGCTTGCATTGGAAGAAGTGCAGTTATGTGTATAAGTACACATGCACAAACACAAGAGCAAACGGAAGGGAAGACTCAAGTTTTGAAACGGTGGAAACACATTTAGCTTATACTCTGTAAATGGCGAATTGAAAAAAGTAAAGGATGAAAAAAACCCTATGAGGGGTAAAACGTGAGAGACTTCCATATACAGGCCAGATGGGTGAAGAGCATTTTTATTCAAAAAAGGTCTGAAAAGAATTTTAAAACGTAGATGTGATTCCAGCCTTCTCAGCGTTGGAAGCAGTCCATTTATTCTTAGGAACATCAAATGACATCAGTTTTCAACCATTCGCAGTTTCTGGCCCATGTATGAAAAGTTCAGTTTAACTTTTTTTCATGCGTAAGCTATTTTCATTTCCTTATGGAGTTTTTATTCATGTAAAACTTCACAAATCCGCTGAGATATCGAATGCGACAGCATTACTGTTAGGATATATTCTCTAATGCTCCGTTTTCAAAAGTCAGTTTCAGTTAATGCAGTTCGTCTGAAAAATTCAGGAAATAAGTCATATTTCTACGATATCGGGTTATGAAAGAGATGTGATATTGTGTGATGGTGTCCGCCAAGAACGTTATCTTGCCTTATGGGCGTAAATATTAATAAATAAAATGCCCGAGTTATCCAGCTATATAGCTGGATAACGCGGGCATATCTGCTAGATTTCTTGTACAGAACAATAAAATTAGGGTATATTTTTAATAAAATAATATTGAGAATAAAATAATTTACAATCCAAGGAAAAATAAGTAGCATTTTAAGCATTAATACACCGACTTTTTTTATTTAAATGTATTGATTCTAGACAAACCTAAATAAGTAAAATATTGTATTCACTTTTTTTTTAATTTGAAATAATGTGTCTATATAGATTATATTTAAAGTTTTCCTGTAGCAATAAGCATGCAAATATGATAAAAGATTAATTCATTAACAGAACATTTTGCTTTTTGCATTACATTTTAATCTGGATTTTTTGAAAATCTGTTTTTTGTATCAAGATATGATGACATTGATATCTTTTACAATTTGTTATTAATTTTTTTGACTTTGAAAAAGATTTTTTATTTAACTCTTACCATATATTTGTGAGAATTGTGTTTCTGTACTTGAAAATCTTACTTTATACAGTAATTCAATTATAATGTAATCTCTTATTTTTTCCCATTATTTCTATCGGTAATTATAAATTTAAGAACTATATTTCTCTCTTTAGTTTCAGTATCAGATCTTTCACCATAAAGCCATTTCTAATATAAAACTAATATATTTTGTTTTCAAATAACAATAGTATTTCAAAAGTTTTCTATGCAAATTTTGTTTCTCTGGGGATATTAAAGATGAAGTATTTTTAGCTCTTCCAGAGTTATATAATAAAAGTATTAATGTGTCTCATAGAAAAATTATGAAACGAAGAATTTTCTCTTTTAAAACTAATCACAAACTTAGAAGATTATTTGTTTTATATTGAAACTTTTTGTGGTGAATATTTGTTTTTCATTATATTTCATTTTATTTATAATAATGCCTTTTATAAGCAACATAATTTGTAATAAATAAGGTACTTATTCTGACACATCAATAAAATTAATCCTAATTTTATCAGATGTTGTGGCTATTGATTTTTTTTTTTTGCCTTTATTTTAATTCAAACTTTTGTTATTTTCTGTCCTTATCTTAAGTAAAAACCTTTTTATTTCAGTTACGAAAGCAGATTTTTCTACTTATCATGAATTTAATTTAAAAAGATAATCTTCCCACTTAAAATTACTTTTTCTTTATATTTCATAATTTCATTAGCTATTAGTATTCCCACATAAAATTACTCTTTCTTTATATTTCATAACTTCATTAGCAATAATTATAATTCAAATTTTTTCTTTTTATATTTCTTCTTATTATAATTGCTTGTGTTACTGTAATTTTATATTACTAGGGGGCTCTGCCCCCTGCTCGCTAAAGCTCGCCAACCCCCAGGAGGACTGCAACGCAATCCTCCCAGGTTTGCTACGCAAACCTTGCTCGCTTCGCTCGCTATAATGAAGACACTGTGTGTCCTAGAAGCTATTCTAAAATCTTCATATATATATATATATGAATCAGCTTTATTTTGCTTCTGATGCTTTAACTTAAATCGGCACAGAATAAAATTTCTTAGCCTCAGAAAACATATTTTTCTTCAAATAAAACTTACAAAGTAAAACTGATTTCCTTTTAATGCATTCACCTTAATAAAGAAGGAATAAAATTTTTTGGCCCTGAAAAGGGCCGTTTTTTATATAGTGAAAGCATCAGGAACCTCCCCCATAAATACAGTTAAATATTTCACATTTTGAAGCTATCACAGAAACAGATTCAAAAGATTGTGCTGTACGAAAGCAGGTATATACATCTTCAATAAATTCCTATATAAAAAATAATATACAACATTGAAACAAATTAAAAACGTAAATAAAAAAAATACACTTGACAATCAACCACAGTAAACTTCCCACTAAACACAGTTAAATATTTCACATTTTGGAGCTACCACAGAAACAGATTCAAAAGATCGTGCTCTACGAAAACATAAATTGTACGAAAGCAGGTACATAAATATTCAATACATTCATATATAAAATAATATACAACATTGAAGATTGAGCTGTGCAAAAAAATTGTATCAAAGCAGGTATATTCAATCCACTCAGATATAAAATAATATACAACATTGAAACAAATTAAAAATGTAATGCAAAAAAATCTATCTGTAATTTTTATATTTACACATAG
>BGPR01009944.1:38525-54972 GCA_013235015.1 Araneus ventricosus | reverse complement strand
TTTTCACGTAATACTGTCTGAAGAAACGTACCATGATTTCTGGTAAAATGCCCATCTGAATTCATGCATGAAGGAGAATTTGTTTGGGGGATGGGTGAGAGGGAGGGGGGGAAGGGAGAGGAATTTAAAGTGCAGAAATTCGGAATGAAGAATTTTTATCCAAATTCTAAAAGGCACGCGGGAGGAACAAATGGCTCCATTCAAATTCGAAAGCGTGTTTCTTTTAAGGGATGCAAGAAGGGCAAGCTTATACTCTCAGGCCAAGTGTTCAGCGTCGCGAGTGTTTGGAAAAGAAAGTTAAGGCATTGTGAGGAAAGTCTTATTTATTAGAATCTACAAGATATTGTAACAAAATTGTCTTGTGGGTGTACGTGAATGCAATCCAATAAGCAGGATTAAAATATAACGCTCTTTATTTTACAAATATTCTAGGAAAAGAAACGTAGCACAAGTATTAACACAGCACTAGTAAAAATTCACAACAGAAATTATCATTAAATCTCAACACAGCTCTCAAAGGTTTCTTATCAGCTCACCAGCTTGCTTGCTGATCAAAATCCAACCGACTCTTCTTTGCTCGAGAGCTTGACTTTATACTTTTCAACAGGAAGTGACTTCATTACGTAGGAAGTGACGTAATCTCTAGAAAGTTCATGAAACCAGTAGAAAAAGGTTGAAGGTTCGAGGTCTTTCTAGAAAATTCCTTTTGTCGCCAAGATTAGCATGTCAGGGAAACGACTTTATAGCTTTGTAGCAATACTGTTAAGAGTGATGAATTCATTCAGATACGACGTTATGATAGTTACAAGAATCCAGTGAAAATATAAACAGCTGGATAAATAAAGCCGCAGTCATACACGAATGAGGCAAATGAGACACAAGCAATTCTTTTCAGCTTTAAATGTATATGCAAGGCGGATACATACTACGCAAGATCTCTGAAATTAGAAGCAGTTGAGCAGAATGTTGGGCCCTAAAAATCAAATACCAAATGATTCGGATGAAATCTTCAACATTTACAAGCAAGAAAATGATCTTAAAGCATTTCAAACTTGCCAACTAATAGTATTAAGCTTCACCTACATTAATTAATGCTTGATTTTTGTGTTTTATTTTTCTAGGCATGTTCAGATTCGGGGTCGTCGGAGAGAAAAGAAATTAAAAAACACTGATGTAGCGGGATGCAGCCAATTAATTTTTTAAATACATTTCTTGCTTACGATTATAATTATGTCAATATAAGGTAAGTGATCCAGTAGTGGGCCACTTCAGTTTTTAATTTGAAAAACAAGAAATTCCAACATTCCAACGAAATAAGAGATCTGCCTCTGGTAGGCTCAAACCCTTATCAACTAAATACCAAAGGCACAGCCTTTATTTCCTGTTTAGTTAGGAGCTAGAAAGTTTGTTGCTGAAGTTGGTCTCTGAGAGAAGCATTTTTAGCTTATTCTTAGTGATTTCCTTAAGAGGTAACTCTTCATTCAACTATTTTTTAACGTACATTCTATTTGTTTTTAAAATGAATTGTTATTGATATTATTTGATTATATGATGAATGTATTATAAACCATCTTTAAATTAAATAATATTGATAATTTATGGAGAGTGAAGGGTGGCCCACTTTTGGATCTATGTTTTACTAAATGCTCCAGTAATGGGCCTAGGGAGGCCAGTACTGGAGCACATGCTTTCTCTCAAATAGACTGGTTTTGTGATGTTTAATAAGAAGGTTAGATCTTGTAAAGTCTTTTTATTTAATTAGATTTGCTTTATTTTTATCAGAACCAGTAGTGGCCACATGGCCCACTTCTGATACACTAATGGCCCACTACTGGTACATTAATGGAACATTCTGACCAATTACTTAAATAATAAATATTTTATAGTACTGTTGAGGAAAAGACTGATATTCAAGAATTAGTTGGGTTCTGTAACGAGGCAGACAATAATAACTATCGCATTGCTGGACCACTGAAAAATATTCCATCACCATTTAAAAAGGGCTCTTTTCTGGCTGCAGAGGCAAGATGATAAAAGAAAAAAAAAGATTTATTCAACATAAAATATCAAGATTTAATATCCATAATGCCCCAAACAGAACTTAAAATGAAAGATCGATAATTAGCATATACCTTTAATAAAAAATTGACTGTTAGAGAAAAAAATGTATATCTCATATGACTAGAATCTACAAATAAAAGATTTCACCTATATCAAGTCATTTTTATTGCATTTTTTATAGTGTATAATGTTAATGTATTGTTATTATTACAATATATAATGATTTTATTCTTTTTTCTTTGGCACAATCGACAAATCTGGGTGGCCCACTTTTGGTATGCCCACTACTGGTACATCAAAGTTTGCTATGTCCACTTCTGGTGCATAGGGTGATCTAAGTTTTTAATTTTTTAAAATTAATATTACAATATTTCTCGATATCTTTCAGGGTGATTATTATTTTAGGTAAAGTTTGAATAACCATAAAAAACACAGATTAGAGAAATCTCTCAAAAAGTTTAGGTGAGTAATTGAGGAAAACCATGCCCAAAATACTACTGGACATTTACCTTAACTATTTATATAGGAAGCGTGCAAGTACGCATACCTTTGAAGAACAATGAGAGATCAAGACGCGTTAACTTTGGGCTATCCTAACTATGAACTAACTACTGTCACCGCTTTATTATGTGAACAGCACAGTTCATTAATGTATAAGATACAGAATGTGATATGGCATCTGTACTTAATCCAACACCAACTATCAATTCCCATCTAGATTTCTAACTCAATATCATTGACTAAAAACAAGGTATCGGCGAATCGAAAGATTTACTTTTTAAAATACAGAGTTCCCTATAACGAAGTCTCTCAACGAATTTCTCCCTATAACGAAATTTTTTAATCGGTCGTAAAATATTCTCCATCAACGAAGTGATTGTCTCCCATAACGGAATTTTTCAGACCTTATCTTTCGATTTTTTTGTCATTTTGAAGAAAGTTGATAATTTCTTGCAATTAATTCCCACACGTGCCTGCTTCTGGACCACTCACTCTAAAATGAAAATTTAACATCATGAAACAAAGAAAGAAAATAACGAATTTTTCAAGTAAAATAAACGTAAGTACTACTAGTACATATTATTCCAAATTGGTGAATTGTCTTAACTTTTGGCATTTTATTTATACAATAAAAATTAGTATAATTTTAAAAATTATAATATATATTAGTTCATTTTTTTATTGAAAATCATATTAAAACATTTGAACTTATCACATATTGAAAAGTTTGAACATTTACTTAAATAACTGCAAAAATCTAATCTCCTATAACGAAATTTTCTCTATAACGAATTTTCTCAATTGGAGCCAAGCTGATTTCGTTATAGGAGACCCTTAACTCACTTCTTAAATTTTACAACACCGGTAGAAGGAATTCTTTAACGCCCATTCGATTATCTTGATTTAATAGCAAGGTCTGAAAATATGTTTTAAAAGTGAAAAAACCGAACCGTTTGCCATTTAAGCAAAATCATTAAAATCTGGAGAATATTTTATCTGTGGAATTTTACATAACGTTTGTTTCCGAAACCCACGCCTATCACATTTCAACGATATTACAACGGGTGACACGCAGTGAAGTAAGACTTTTCCAGGGTTTCTATTGGCTATTCTTTTCTGATGTTGATATTTATTTTCTTTTTGATTTGCATACTTTTTATTTTAATTCGAAACTTGTGTAATGTTTTTACATATTGCTTGGTAAAAAAATTCTACCTAAACCTATTCTGGCGAAATGAAACCTAAAGGGCGCATGCGTAAAAGCGTGGAGGGTATCCGTACCTGAAAACAGACAGTATAAACAAATTATCTGTTTTTGAATTAAATAGGGGAAACTGGAAGGTTCGGCCGATCAGAGGGTCAAGAAATAAGAAACCTGTCTGCAACATTTTTTTTTCTGGTGAGATATATTTTCCATCTCCTTTTCAACAAACTTGTCACTTATTGTTCGGAGAACAAGCGCTAATGTGATCAACAAACTTATCACTTATTGCTCGGAAAGCAAGCGCCAATGTGATCAACACACTTATTACTTATTGGTCGGAGAACAAACGCCAATGTGATCAACAAACTTATCACTTTTTGCTCGGAGAACAAGCGCCAATGTGTTCACAGTGCAACTAAATTACCAGAAAAGTGACTATTTTTCAAAAATTTCTCAAAATTCAGTAAATTAAGTTAGACGTACGAAACAAACTTCAATAGAACGAAAATCGTTTGCTCTTTTCGATGGTGTATCTCTTTTTTTCGTACAATTATCTGAAGCTATGCTATTGAGAAATCAGTGCGAAAAATCACCCAAAACAACACAAAATATTAAATAAAAAATATTCTAGATTAAATTTTAAAATTCCGGCTTCGAGGTGCATTGAGTCACCATTAAAACTACTTGTGTGACAACTGTTAAGGCTGCAAGTGAGATAGATTCGTCTGGACATAGCACGCACACAAGCATTGTTTAAATCTATACTTATAAAAAGCATAGTTCAGTTTTAACTGAAAACTTTTTACATTGGTTTTTATACATATGTAATCTTTATCTTGACATGATTTTACATTTTTTCTGACGCAGTATCAACTCATGGCTCTTGCGCCAAGAAAACCAACACAACCAGCCAAACAACCTTTTCAACAAAATGCATCTCGAGTACTATTGGACGACATTTGGAAAGAGAGATCCACTTTGAAAGGGTGGATCTTTTTTTGTCGTCCCCCCCACACTCTCAACTGCAATCCTTACACTCAGTTGCATCACAGCGGTCTGGATCTTTTCCAGAATGGAAAGCTAAACAATACATTACGACAACAAATTGGAAATGGATGTCGTCCGCAAACACCCCCATTAGCCAAAGACTCCGAAAATGTATCACCCTTTCCAGCGATAATCCCAGGCAAAGGGGGGCAATGAACAAAACCCTAATGGGTGAGAGACAGCCCTAGGAAATCCACAGCCACCACCTTAATCTGGGAACCGGGGGCTTTTGGAACCACCTGTTGTAGTTCCCGCCGATAAAATAAATAATAACGACATCCAACAAAATATAAAGACGGGGATTTTTTTTTCCTTCTCCTTCGGCCTGCACGGGGGCGATTGGAAATGGATATCGAAACTGGAAAGGGAGAAGGCACCGCTGGGGGTGGGCCAGGGGGACGAAAAGTGAAAATGATAGGCGCAGGCATGAGAAAATTGTCACCTGTTAAAAGGATGGAATTGTTTTCAATTTCGATTTAAGACCCCAAGCGAAAGCGAATTTGGACACGCGCGCAGCGGGAAGAAAAGAGGAAAATCCTCCGTTTCGAAATACTACATATAAATGTAGGCAGAGAGAGAAAGGTATTCGAATGGGGGGGGGGGCGGATGAAAAAGACAAAGAAAGCGAATAAAAATGTAAACTGGAGACGGGGGTGCATCCGGGGAATGGGGCAAAAGAGATATAGAAACCATTTCGTTTTGGCAGTAGCCGCATCCTCCTCCTCTTCCACCCCTGCTCTCGGGATGGAATCGTCAGTAGTGTGTGCACCCCAGAAGAAGGAATCCATTTAATCAAGAAGGAGAGATGGAAGGTGCTTTCCCAAATTCGAACGCTGCAGTGCAAGGTGGCAGGCAAGAAAAACTGCGCAACTCACAGGTGCAAAGATTTTATTGGACCTATTTCATCTAGAGCCCCTACTAGAGACGTTTTCTCTACAAGGGAGAAAACGCAGAGACGCTTTGTTGAGCAAGGCATTTTCCGATTGGGAAAGAATGGGAGAGCTTATTCACTGGCACTCGTTACGTAACCGTTGATTCTACGAGACTTTTCCCCTCGCTGGGGGGAGGGGTGGAAAGAAAGAAGTGCCCGAGGGTTCAATAATTTTTGAATAAAATGTGTTTGCACTCCTTCGAGGTGATCGATGGAAACAAAATCTACATATTCTTCCGCAAAAACTAGAACATCGCGTCCAGGTTATAGCTATGAAAGTGCAACCGAGATGCTTCTTCGGGTAAATTTACACCAATTTCTGCCATTAGGAGGAGACATTTCATAAGCTAAATTTTTATGACAAATGTGTTCACTTTTGGTTTATCGATCAGGGGTTGATCCAGGTATTTTTTTTTCTGGGCACTTTTTGTTATCATGTAAAACCTTCAATTTTAGAGGTCATATTTCTATATTTTACGTGAATTTGAGTTGTGCAAACGGGCCGTTTTCATGAATTTAAATTTTGTAAAGGCGCCGATTTTATGAATTTGAATTTTGTGAAGGGCCCGTTTTTATGAATTTAAATTTTGTGAAGGGGCCGTTTTTATGAATTTAAATTTTGTGAAGGGCCTTTTTATTTTGAATTTTGTGAAGGGCTTTTATGAAGTGAAATTTTGTGAAGGACCTTTTTATGAAGTGTACTTTTGTATTGGACCTTTTTTTATGAAGTGAAATTTGTAGGGACCGTTTTTATGAATTTGAATTTTGTGAAGGGCCGTTTTATGAAGAAAATTTCAACTTTTCTACCCCCCAAGAAAACAAATTCTTTGGAGAAATACGTACAAAATGTGGTTCAACTTGTAGAATATAGCAAAATACATAATCGGTAAAAATTTTATGTAAAAATATTCAATAGTTCTTGAGATATCGTGCGCGCGATATAAAGTAAAACACATTTTGAGATATAGGTTTAAAGATAGTAGTATATTCAATGTTTACGTTGAAGAGTGATACATTTTCTTCATAACTTTCAGAATTATGGGAATTTTTTAACGCGGATTGTTTTAAATTGTTCAGAAAAGACAGGGAAATATATATATTTTTTTTTCATAAAATCGAAAATTTTCGAGGTTTAACAGTCGTATCCCTCAGTCAATGAACAAACAAACAAAAACAAAAAAATAGCAATCTTTCACCAATGATTTTCTATCTACAACTTCGACGAAATTATACCCAAAACAATTTGTTCACACATCATAAAAAACCATAGATTTAAAAAAAGACGGAACATCAATATGCCGCACACGACTTCCTCGGCACATAACGACGGTGCTATTCGAAGATCTTTAATCGAAACAGCGCAGACCAGCGACTGTTGGCGAACTTGTACCCCCAGCTTTTGCAGTTTGGCCGCGAGCCAAGAACTGGACAATAGCAACAGGACGGTAATTAAATATTTCTCGCAAGAAACAAAAATGCGGGGGGGGGGGGATGGACGAAGGGATGACAAATCGATAGAAAGGTCGGCCGAAGCGCAGAGCAAGATGGATGGAAGGAATGATTCCTCGCATGTACACGAACGACGGATTTGTTGGGCCAGTTTGAGAAATCTTGCGGAGAAGGGACGAAATAAATAACGCCAAAGATTGGCGAAAGTCATTTCATTTAATTTGGCGAAGCATTAATACACACAGAGCTGTCAGGCAAAATCTGCAGCGAGAGATTTATCGATATATGGAAGCGAGACCCTCGGCTACTTACTGGCGTGGAAAAAAAGAATTTTTTGGAAATTTCTTTCAAGATAAGTTGAACAAAAGCGGCTTTTTTACTTTCTCGTATACGAAGTGTACAAAGAGAAAGTATTGCAATCGTCAAAAAATTCGAACTCGAGATGTTGACGAATCTCCACGTTTTAGACCTCCCCGAGTCCGAAAAACACAATTTTGGAATTATGTCTGTGTGTCTGTCTCTGTGTGTGAACACGATAAGTCGAAAACTATTAGAGACAAAGGGATGAAATTTGGTATGTGGTCTTTAAACATAATTTGTAGGTTTCTATCACATTTCGGACAAAATCCGTCAACGGGAAGTCTGTCTGTCTGTATGTTGGAGATCATGCGAACGCTATAACAGAAAAACATGAAAAGATAGATGGATAAAATTTTATACACGGTTTTATCGTCATGAATGTAGGTCCGTAACAAATTTTGGGCCAAATCCGTCAAAGGGTTGACTGACTGTCGGTCTGTATAATTTTACTTTTGAAGAGAATCCGTCATCTCCACGCGCATGCGTACTGGAAGAACGGAAAGGAATTTCATTACGGAGTAGCGAATTACGTCAGTTCGTCTTTGAACCGGTAAGAGAGGAAAATCGTTACGCATCTCTTTGAATTTCATTCTTTGCCTAGATATTTTTCAATCACTATAATGAAAAACTTTCTGATAGTCATTGGATTCTGGGTAACAATAGGTTGGAATTTTTTTAGCCACGCGGGGGAAGGGGAAACGGCACCTTTTGGGGGGAAGTATACGAGAAAGTGTAGGGGAGAACACTCCCGCTGGTTTAAAAAATAATAACTTCGCCGATGCCTTCCGACTAGAAAGCATGTGATTTTTCTACTAAAGAGTTCATCACATTTTTTTCAATGAAGTGACTAGTTTTTGCATGACATGAAATTCAGCAGTTCATAAATTACCTCAAATAGATGTATCGTGCACTCGGTGGCGTCCATTAGGGCTGCAGACCTGCAGCACCCCCCCTCAAATTATTTAAAAGATATTTTCTCTTTTATTCTTATTTACTTACTCTTGCTCTCTGAGAGTTCGATGATCAACGGAGATGGAAAAAAAAGCAACTAAAACGTGAAGAGAAGCCACAAAACCTATCAACAAGCAAGACAGGCACAGGTTGGGGCTGCAAAGCGAGTAACCCTCGAAAGCATCAAAATTCGAGTGGTTTAAGAAATATGTTACTTTTGAGCAAATTAGTGTTGCAGTGATTCGGAAATTCAAATTTATTCAGCCAAAAATATTCTAATATGAATATTTAAAAAAATATCAGTCGGACATTTTTTATATAGAAAGCAAAAGTTTGATCGTATAAGATGACCTACATTTACATCAAACTTTAGCTACTTTATCATACAACAAGTGCAGACGAGAAGCCACCACGAATAAGTGGAAGGCGAAAGCCACGGTTTAAAACCCTTCGTCTTTAATGGTACATATGTGTACCATCAGCACTGCAAAATACCATAAACGAAAATCATTCAATAATAAAGCATCAATACATGATTTTTATAAATAGTAAAATGAAAAGCGATTTTACAACGATACGTAGTGAGGGGTCACGTGTTACCGAAAAGTAAACCAGAGGGGTGGTTACATGCGGTCCATGTTGTTCTATACTCAAGAACCATACCAACTTTGACGAACAGTGTTTATTTGATAACAAACACACAAATGGACGGAAGACGATCAGCAAACACTTGACTTGACTTAGTAACACAAAAATTGTAATGTCGCTTCAAGAATTAGCGCTCTCCACATAGAATTACGTGACTCACTACTTTATGCTCATTTATTCACTACAACAACTACAACAAGATTTGCTCTCTCTCACGCTGAGCCACATACCACATTAAGTTAAACTGGTATTGTGGAACTTGCGCACAGTCGCATTTGCGATAAGTCATTAAGTAGTGTTCTTTGCGCACAAGCGTTGGAAAGGTTGCAGTATTGTAAACTTTATCGATGTGGCTTGGCTTTGGTGCATTGAAAACCTTTGACATATGTCAATCAATCAATGCCAGTAGAAGAATGACATTTCGAGCCCCTGATAACACAACGATGCTTCCCTGAGAAAATGCTAAGGACCTCAATAACTGTTATTTTCAAACAAGTGACTATTACAGATATAATTTAAATTAAACAATAAATAATCCATATAAATTAATCGTTATGTTAAATAAATTGAAAATACATGAATAATGTAATTATCAATTTCCCTTGGGAAAGTGGTGATTATCTCATAGAAAAGAACCCCCACCCATCAATCACTCTCTTAAGTATGCATTCTCTACTGCCCCTCTAGTTTTTCGCCAAGTTTTCCTACCAAAGGCAATTAGGATCCAGTAAACCTACAATGTGTGCGCAAATTCCACTAGTTAATGATGTGCGGAAATGCGCCTGTGCGCATCGGACACAGAACCGTTAAACTGAGCTCGATCCTCTAGTTACTAGGTTTTTGACAATATTCTGGTTGCGCGAAAGCGCCATCTACAGTAAAGCGCCACCTATGGTGACTCATTAGATAACGCGTAAAATAGGATGAATTGCATCCCACTTTAACATACAGGGTTGTTATAATTGACGTTCGCATATTCAGAAAGCCCTAGAACTGGTTCTATGACTCCAAACGAATGCTTCAGTAATAAAAACCAGCGGGAGTGGTCTCCTCTCAACTTTCTCGTATACTTCCCCCAAAAGGTGCTGTTCGCCCTCCCCCCGCGTGGATACAAAAATTCGAACCTACTGTTATCTTATCAGAAGGTTTTTCATTGTAGATTATAGTGATTGTAAAATATTTAGGTGAAGAATCATATTCAAAGAGATGCGTGCCGGATAAAACACACACTGCTTCCACTCTTGACGGCTCAAGGACAAAGTGACGTAATCCTTCCGCGTGCACAGGTTGCTACCAGTACGTATGCGCATGGAGAATCGGATTGAAAAAATTGAATATGCAATTTGGACGCCTTTTTTTTAACCGTTTGGAACGAAATTTGGGCACATATCTATAATTAATGTTAGCAACTGTTATACCAATTTTTATTTATCTAAGCCAAAAGGGTTTAGGAGATACAATTTTTACAAGTATGCGATTATACAAGCCCGACAGACCATCAACGCTTCGACGGATTTGGTCCAAACTTTGATACGGACCTACAATCATTACGATAAAAATGTGTACCACATTTTATCCATCTAGCTATTCAAGTTTTTGAGTTATAGTGTTCACATGACCGCAGACAGACTTCCCGTAGACGGATTTTGTCCAAAATACTTAATTTCATCCCCGTAGCTCTAATAGTTCTCGAGTTATCGTGTTCACAGACAGACATAATTCCAAAGTTGTGTTTTTCGGACTCAGGGAGGTCTAAAACGTGGAGATTTGTCAAAATCTCGAGTTCGAATTTTTTTATGATTACAATACTTTCTCTTGGTATACTTCATATACGAAAAAGTAACAATTGCAAAAATCGCCTTAAAATAATAGCGTAACGCCACCTATTGACAAAATTTTAACTATCCCCCCCCCCTTTTCCTTGCTTTATTTTTCTTTTGCTTTCGATTTTCACAGAGGGCATCACTTGTACTACATTCTAGGGCCTTCTGAATAGGTGAAATTTAATTATAATATCCTGGTATTTTAATTTACATTTTTAATTTGCTTCTATATTTCCAATTAATGCCAATCCAAACCTATGTATTCCCAAGATGTACAACTACAGCCTAGGTCCAAAAAACCCCATCTTGGCACAAGAACTCCACTGCCGTCCTCTGGGAAAAGTGCCGCTAAAGCCCCTCATTTGTAGAGGAAGCCCCGGAAAGTTGGAAGACACCCTCCTAATGAAGAAAAATAAACCCCCCCCGGGGGGGGGGGGATGAAGAAGCCAAGGAAAGGCCCTCTCCGCCAACAGCACGCTTCAATCAACAGCAGATCCCTTCTAATCACAGTTACGAATCGTTGCCTCTCCTGCGAAGAACAACTGTTGGTGAGAGGGGGCTTCGGGGATCTCGCTTGTTGAGTCTTCTTCGTTAGGGGGGGGGGGGGATTTGATTTCGTTTGCAGTTTTTTTAGACGGTCCTTTCACGAACGCAATGAAGCACTCGCACCAGAAAAGAGAGGAAAAAGGGGAGAGGTTTCCGAATAAGGTCTAAGGCTTTTTTTAGTTTGTTTATAAATAATTTGCATTTAAGATAGAAGATAAAAAGAAAGTTTTTCGTCGCTTCTAATTCCCGAAGTTTGTAATCAGAAATTAAGATGTACAAATTTAAAAGGGGGAGCAATAATCAATTCTTATGACTACAGACCCCGTAGTTTGATTGCATTACAGGTCGAATATATTGTAGCAGGGGTAATTGTGGCTTCATGAAAAAATACCTGAAATTTTAGCAGGAAAATTACGCGTAGGGAACGGATATGTATTCATTCATTACGGCCCAGATTAACTTTTGCATGCAATTTTGAATACGCTTCTTTCACAGAAGAAATTGATTTAATTTATTTCGCCTTGGTTCATGAGTTTTCAATAACATTCTATAACACACATGTAAAGAAACCATCAAAATTGAATAACAAAACAATATTAAAAATATAATAACATTTTGTATGAATATACATTCTTAAGGGACCATTCTTAAGTGAGGTAGTTGTTCTTAGTTATGGTACGGCATTTTCTAAAAATTTCATCTGTATTGACTCAGCATAATCCATAGTAAACAACAAGAATATAAGAACAAAAATTCTCCACTAAAGGTAAATTTTTTTTTCCGGTTTTTCATATTTCTTATAAAAAATGTTTCATATTACTACAAAACTAATCACTCATGAAATGATTTTTTTAGGAAAATAAAAATTAGGACTTCTAATTATATTTTAAATAAAAAAATTTGATCCTAGAACTAAATTATATATCGCTTTTCCCTTCCAAGAGTAACATATGTGAGAATTTTTAAATTTTCATGTAAATTCTGTATAAACTTAAATCTTCTCATTTCAAACATGAATAAAACATTTTCTCTCATGAAACTCTTGCATATTGGCGGAGATTTCCGTAGTATGGGTTATAATTTGTGTAGTCCGAAATTGCGTAGAAACTACGGAGAATCCGTAGTAGCTCGAGTCTTTGTCACTCTTAAATTTAAAAAAATAGATTTATCAGAAAATACCGGAATTCCAGCCTTATTATCAGAAATACGTAAATTCCAGCCTTATTATCAGAAATACGTTAATTCCAGTCTTAGCGTTCGCTAAGGAGGCGCGTTTTCTCAGGTTAATGGATCAGCAGTCACTTTGGTAACGAGTTTTGACGTCTATGAATGACTTAATTTTAGATTGGAAATCAGTATCATTCAAAGAAAGCAAAAAAACAAAGATAAACTCGGAGGGAATCAAGAAAAGGAGAGGAAAAAAAAAACAAGGAATCCATTGTAGTCCATTTTTTCAAGGGCTAAGGACTATATTCGAAATGGATTCAAAATAATTGCGAATATTTTCTGTAAGAAGCTTGCATTACGCCAAATATAGCTTCTCTTAGCCCGAAATTTCCCAACAGAAGACAAAGGAGATTTGTACCTTAATTTTAGATTAAGTTTAAAAATGACATAATTCGACGCATGGATGGAAATCGGGAGAAACTGTTCAAATCAATAATTTCTGACATGCATAACACACAGACTTATTTTCTTACGACGACAGGCTTTTCTCTAGAGCTCTGAACAGAACAGAACGCCGTCCCTTACCCCCGTACCCGTGACCAGACCGGTCACTGAACGGTTTGATGGGCAAGAAACGGGAATTTTATTTAAGAAAAAATTAAAACAAAATAAACAAAAAGGAGGATATATATACACTATGTACAGCACAAGCATTTTCACTTTCACACTATTAGTTCGTAATAGTCTTCTTTTCTTTAGATGTTGAAATACCTTTCTTTTATTTGAGGGGAATGTCCGGTAATTGAACTACTTAGTTCAGCTCGCTGGGAGTTGAAGGCTAGGAGGCCTGAAAAAGATCTCCGTTTTTCGCTCATGAATTTGATAATCCCACGAATTTTCTGCCTGGAGACGAGGTTATTGGCGACTCTTTTCAGCCATTCTTGTTCGAAGTTTGGCACTGGCTTCCTCATATGCCAAGACAGTGTATAGATACACTCCGTGGCATAGTTAATTGCCATGCCAATTCTACCACAACTGCAATAATCGCTGTCAGACAGGTGAAACCTTTTGAGGTAGGCAGGGAAAGGTCCATGTTGAGAGAAGAAGATAACATCCTCTCTAATAGATGAACAGTGGTACTCTAATTCTAACCACCTAGTGGCACAACAGTCAACCAGTATCGAGTCAAATGTGGGGTTTTAACATCAGTTCAGATCTGAAATCGCTAACATGACAACTTCAGCGAGAGAGAAACCCGGTGGGTAACTCGAGTCACCCCTGGGCCATGACAGAGAAGAAGTTCGCTCTCAAAAATTGCTCGCCGGCGTTTAATTCGAGGGGGCGCAAAGAAAGACATCAGATTTCTCCAGAAATAATAGTTTCTTTCCCTCCCCCCTTCTCCCGGAAGAGAATGGGAGCAGAAATACAATGAAAAGGTTCCATTCTCTTTTTTCTAATCGCTCTCTCCGCGAATTAGAGGAGTGAAAAGAAGTGGAGTGAAGAGAGGAAGGTTGTGCGGGGTGTCGAAAGCAGGCGCCGAGGGATTTGGGGAAGGGGTGGGCGGGGGGGGGGGGGGTCGAAAAAAAAAAGGAAAACATTCGATGGGGTGAGTTGAGAAGATAGTTACCAATTTAAGGTCATCTTCGCGAGGCAGACAAGTCCTCTCTCTAAAAAGTCGTCTGATAACATTGCCCGTGGCATCACATCGGATTCAGATATGTTGACTTTTTTTTTTTTATGTCGCTAACTTTTCTTCTGGTTATATAATATTACAGGTTATTTTTTTCTAGCATTCTAAATCAGGATGGTTACAGAAACTGTGAAAAAAATTTCCTTGACTAAATTTATAACATTACACTGATTTACGGCTACTAATTATATTAGTTTCCTGACTTTCTCCCTACTCAGAATCACTGTATGTGTACAATATACATTATTAAAAACACTTTATGAAAAAAATAATAAATTTTTATGAAATTTAATTTTTAAACCAGCGGGAGAGGTCTCCCCTAAACTTTCTCGTACACTTCTCGAAAAAGGTGCTGTTTCCCCTCCCACCGCGTGGATAAAAAAAAAATTCGAACCTATTGTAACCCAGGATCCAATGACTATCAGAAAATATTTAGGTAAAAAAAATCAAATTCAACAAATGCGTTCCGATTAAATGCGTACCGATTTCTACTCTTTCTTGGCTCAAGGACAATCTTTCCGCGCGCACAGATTGCTACCAAGTACGCATGCGCATGGAGAATCGGATGAAAACAAAAGCGCCAAGCAGGAGTCAATAAATATCGTGCACATAAGATTACGTCAAGTACGCATGTGCGTGGAGATAGCGGATTCGTTGGAGATGCGATTATACAGACCGACAGACAGTCAACCTTTTGACGGATTTGGCCCAAAATTTTATACGGACCTACATTCATGACGATAAAACTGTGTACGAAATTGTATCCATCTAGCTATTCAAGTTTTTGAATTATAGCGTTCGCATGACCGCGGACATACAGACAGACTTCCCGCTGACGAAATTTGTCCAAACTTTGATAGAAACCTACAAATTACGTTTAAAGACTACCAAATTTCATCCCTTTATCTCTAATAGTTTTCGAGTTATCGTGTTCACAGACATACAGACAGACATAATTCCAAAATTGTGTTTTTCGGACTCAGGAGGTCTAAAACGTGGAGACCCTCAAAATCTCGAGTTCGAATTTTTTGACGATTACAATACTTTCTCTTTGTATAAGAGAAAGTAAAAAATGGAATGAACATCCTAAAAAAAATCTATTAAAACAGTATAACATTTCTTATATGTAAAAAATACTGGGAATTTTAACAAAATACTTTGCTTCTAAAACTGCATAAGAATTCTAAGAAACATTAAAACTACTCTGCAACACAAGTTAAATTATATTAACAGTAGAGGTTATTATGATCTTTGCTCAAAACTTCAATAACTAATTAGTGCTCTTTGCATGAGTACCAGAATAACATGTTGGAGCATAAATATAAAAATAGTATAATTATACGTACCTAATAATATACATTTTAGCAAATATTTAAACAAGAGAAACTACCAAAATATTACTTCAAATCTTTATTCTTTAACACATCATAAGAAATTAAACACGGTAAGTTCAGTGTCAGTCTAACGTGTTAAAGGTGCACCAGGCCCACATACACAGCGAATCTTCAGTGGAATCGGGTCTCGAACCTGGGACCTTCAGGCTCCAAAGCAGTGACTTTATTACTAGAACACCGCGGCCTTGAAAGGGGGAGGGGGAATAGTCCTAAAATTCCATTAATAATAAGGCAGTTAAAAAATACAGAACATTACTCGGGATTTTCATATTAATTTTTGAACCATCAAATATTTCTCAATGAAATTCGGCGGCCGCGGTGGCCTAGTGGTAAGGTCTCGACCTCGGGACCGGAGATCGCAGGTTCGAAACCCGATTCCACTGAAGATCCGCCGTGTATGGGGCCTGTTGCACGCTAAATCATACATAGTGGCCAAACGTCCTCCCGTTGATGTGGCGCGAAAGTTTGGAGAGGGGTGCCAGCTCAGGTGTCGTCCTTGTCATCTGACCGCGGTTTAAAATGACGAGGTCCATCCCTAAATAGCCCTCGTGTTGCTTCAAAATGGGACGTTAATCTAACCTCAATGGAGTTCGATATATTCGTATTAATAACAACACGTGGTTTGATATATTGGTATTAATAATAACGTGTGGTTCGATATATTCGTATTAATAA
>BGPR01009944.1:15895-35357 GCA_013235015.1 Araneus ventricosus | reverse complement strand
AGGAAGGAAAATCTCTCTGCTGTTCGAAATCATTCTCCGTATGGTTTCCTCGTCCGATGCCTTATTTTCTCGCAATTAAGTGAAATTATCTCCGTTTTCTCTCCTGATAATTAGCCATTTTGAAACAATTATAAAGCCATTATCACTCCCCCCTCCTCCTTTCCTCCCCCCTGCCATCTTAGAAAGCACTTTAATTGAGAATGCAAATGAAGAGCTGATTTTTTATTATTATTATTATTCCTCCGCTTTCCAGTGAGGAGCGACAAATAAAGCAAATATTTGCGCAATAATTTTTCATTTTTAAATATTCCGTTTTCATTTTTTTTAAATTATTTGTTTTGGTACTCGCGATTGTTTCGGAAGATCGTTTTATTTCTTTTCATTCGCGAGGTTGCCTTGGCGTGTCTAAGAAAAATCTCATGCGCGCATTATTTTATTTCTTAAAGAAATACAAGTATATTATAATTTTGCAAATCATCTTAGAATTTTATTTAGATGTTTATTTTCTATATTCTTTCCTTAACCTAACAATGCGCAGCGTCTTCATTTGAAGACAGCTATATTTTAACTTCTGCGGCTAAACCGATACTATCCATTGTATTTTTTTATTTATTTATTTATTTATTTTGGCTAGCAAAAGTACACGTTTTGAAAGAGAAAAGACACTGAAAAAATTTCACTGATTTAAAGTTTAATCCTACACAATGCAATAGTTAATGCTCGTATTATTATCACTTTTTCAGGGTGGCTACAGAAACTGAAAAAAATTTCCCAGACTTTTCCCCCGATTTCCCTGACCAAATTTACAACATTTCCCTGATTTACGGCTACTAATTACATTAGTTTCCTGGCTGTCTCCCTACTCAGAATCACTGTATGTGTACAATATACATTATTAACAACAATTTTACCATTTATTTAATATGAAAAAATATTTTTATAAAATTTAATTTAAAAAAAATGGAATGAACATCCTAAAAAAATTTATTAAAACAGTATATTACATTTCTTATATGTAAAAAATACTGGAAATTTTAACAAAATACTTTGCTTCTAAAACCGCATAAGAATTCTAAGAAACATTAAAACTGCTCTTTGTTCAAAACTTTAAAATGGTTCAATAACTAATTAGTGCTCTTTGCATGAGTACCAGAATAACATGTTGGAGCATAAATATAAAAATAGTATAATTATACGTACCTAATATATATTTTAGCAAACATTTAAACAAGAGAAACTGCCAAAATATTACTTCAAATCTTGTATTCGTTAACAAGTCATAAGAAATTAATTGCTCTAATCAAAAACTTATGCTTTTGTAAATGAATATAAGTTGGTTTTTTTAATTCCATTTATTATAACAAATAATGCTAGACATAAGATACTAATTTATAGATAACTCAAGTAACTATTAATTTTCCCCGATTTTTAGATATTTTTACGAATTTCCCCGACTTTTCCCTGATATCGAGGTTCTGTCGCCAACCTGTTTTTTCTTCTTTCAATCAATGTTTGAACAAATTAATTACTGATATGTAAAGTTAAAAATGAACTTTGTTAGGAAGTAAATGTTAACTAACCCTTTTGCTACCAGGGCCTCCTGGGAAAAACGTCCAGCACTGCCCAAGATGTTTCGGGATTCAATTGGAATAGATTGCACGTCTGTTACATATACGTGACGTCGAGCTCTGGTAAGAAATGGCTGTGTCACATATGTGATAGTTGGTAGCGAAAGGGTTAAACAATGTTTTTTTAAAAATTTAAATTGAAAAAATGAAGTTTAAATTGTTTTTCTACATTAATTTCACTGACCTTTATATTATTACGCAATTATATTATCTATACTTATAAAAGTCAATGTTTGTGTACGTACGTGCGTCAGACGAATCTATCGCACTTACAGCCTTGAAATTTGGCACACAGGTTAGTCTTAATGGTGACTCAATGCACTCGAAGCCGGAATTTTAGAATTTTATCTAGTCAAATTTGTATTTAATATTTTGTGTTGTTTTGGTTAATTTTTCGCATTAATTTCTTAATATCGTAGCTTCAGGTAATTGTACGAAAAAAATAGATACACCATCGGAAAGAGCAAACGATTTCCGTTCTAATAAAGTTAGTTTTGAATTTCTAATGTAATTTACTGAATTTTGAGAAATTTTTAAATAACAGTCAGTTTTGCCATCGAAATTTTAATTTTATTTTTAAATTTGCTGCATCCGACTTTCTAGTAACACCATCATTTTCAATTTTTTTTTTCAGCTTATAACTAGAACGGTTCTGTCGGATTTAAAACAAGAACGGTAAAAATATCTTTTCCCGTTTTTTTAAATTAATTTTTTCCTTGTCAGTTGAGTTATTTTTCTCTAGTGAGCTTCCTCTCGCGACACTTTTCTGGAACGCTGCTTGCAATTTAATTGGTGCAGAGCGCATGTGACGTCATAACCTTGAATTGAATGACTGATTATTATTTTCGGCAGTATCTTACCGTATTGATTCGTCTCGCATACTTTGCTTGCAGAATAATAATTTTCACGTTGTAATTTTTTAATGTAGTTTTGGATTAACTTTTCGACAAATAAAATGCCATTATCGCGAAAAAAATAAGCAGGAAAATTAATAATGTGTATCTTTTGTTCCGATTTCGTTTTCAAAACTTTTTCATGTCATTTGTGGGTGGGGTTTTTTTTTTCCATTTTGTTGAAGTCCCGATTCCACGGGCAACGCCGTGCGCTTACTGCTAGTATGAAAATAAAACAGTCAACAATATTTATTTTTACAAAACATTTCATATAAACCAGTTATTTCTTTCTACGTTAAAAGTTTAAACGAAACAAATAATCTCGCGCTAAATCACAGCAGTAACCATAACCTAAATCTACCATTACATGTTGCTAAGCTGCAAATAAAAAATAAACGCCAATGAGATTTCCGCGCTCATCTCAATTTTACAGGAGCACCCAATGGAAAGAACGAATATTGTTTTCCTTGCAGAAAAACGACCCTTGAGGGGAAAACACTTTTACAGAACTACAAGCCATCCCACTAGGATGAAGGAGAAGATAAAAGAAGAATATCTTCGTTTAAGAACTAAATCCTACGAACGCAGACTATTTTTTAAACGACCACAGCAGAGAATGGATGTTAGTCTAAAAGCACCAATGGTTGAACAATAGCAACTGGAAAGTTAATAAATCAAATCACAAACAGTTTTTAAAACACACTAAAAAGTTAAAAAAAATTGTTTTAATTATTTTCGTACTTTTTAGCCCTTAATTTATAATCCATTATTATAAATATTATAGGATCTTTTCGTAGATTAACTACCACGTGGCATAAGGAATCAAAATTCAATTAAATTAATAGTTTAACTGGTAATTAAGCTCTGAAAATATTAAAATGATGCACTGAAACAAGCTAAGTAAAATTTCAAGTTTTGCACTTTTTACAATTTTGGAGATAATGTCTTTCATTATCAAAACTTCTTCATGCATATCAATTGGTCACCTTAATGAATTTTATTCGGTTTGAAATAAAAAAATCATACCACTAATAACTGGAAAGTTTTTGTGAGATACACAAATATAATAATGTGCCTTAATGCGAATTTATAAAAAATAAAAAATTAAAGAAAAGAAACTTGACAGTTTTTTTGCATTCAGTTCTCAGCACACTTATAATAAATGAGTAAATTTTTCAATTTCTTCAATTGTCAGATAGCCCGTGTGGTAGGTGAAGTTAAACATAAGTCACACATCATTTGTGTTTTTTCAATTTCTTAAATTGTCAGATAGCACGTGTGGTAGGTGAAATTCAACACAAGTCGTACATCATTTCTGTTTTTCTCATGACAAAACCAAGAACACGCGAAGCCTTTCATTTCGAATTCCTATCCAACTTCGAATTATTCCGAAGTTATTTCAAGACACGAATTAAATAAATTTATCGCTCACTGGTTATTTTCCTAAAAGGATACTAAAAAAATGATCAAACTTTCAATAAAAAAATCAACTCATAGATGAAGTCACATAGCTTGAATATAATCACTTCCTTCATTATAATAAACCAGCAAATACTTCGCGTTCGTTAAATAATCAGAGATATGCCATAACATAACTAAATTGATTGATGAAGTTAAACACAAGTCATGCATCATCTGTGTCTTTCTTGTGTCAAAACCAAGAATAAGCGAAGCATTTCATTTCAAATTCCGATCCAACTTCGAATTATTCGGAAGTTATTTCAAGACACGAATTAAATAAATTCATAACTGTCATCGGCTACTTTCTTAAAGGGATATTAATAAAGAGTTTATGGTTAAAATCAAATGGTAGATGATTCATATATCCCCAATATAACCACTTCTTTCATCACAACAAACCAGCTTTTGTTAAATTAATCAGATATGCCATAGCATAACTGAATTACAAATTCTGATTTAGACAAAATCAAAGGGAGAGTAACAAATTCCATCGAATTTGGAACGAAAAAGAATGTTTCTTTTGCTCCTAATTACTCGATCAATGTAACTAACCCAAACATCACAAATAAGAAGGACCCGGATTTCAATTGGGCGCACTTAAGACCGGGGTGCGCGGGGGGGTAAAAAACACCGGTCGGGAAGACGATCCAGGGGGTTGCCATGGGAACCGTTGTTAACCCAGTCTCCGTAGCAACTGCCAGATAAATCCTCTTATCTTTACTCCGCAGAAAATGTTCATTTTTTACGCAACGAAGAGAGAGGGTCAATCCTCCCCGTACAGTCAACACACGTCGCCATTTTGGACACCCACCCCCGTGGGCGGGGTTTTTTTGCGCCCCCCCCCCTCCTTTGGACCCTAAAGTTCTTCAGGCACTTTTGGGGTACGTGTGGATACACTAAAAGGATTCGCGCCCTTCATATTTTAATTGCTAATAAGCTTTTAATTTTATGTACAATGTGTTTTTCACATTAAGGTTTGTCCACCTTTAATCCCTACTTAAGACATCTTAATCTTTTTAAGGAGATACATTATGTTAGCTCTCGCTTTGTTGAGGAGATCGATTATTTTATTTAAAATAATCATACGTATTTGAGCAGTGTAATTTAGTTAATGCAATTTCAAGAACACGAGGTTTGATCTCACATTTATTATTCTCTTATATAAGCGAATTAATGTCCTTTAAACTAAGATAAAAAGTTAGAAAAAAAATATTTGGGACTTTAATACAGCATAAAAAATAATGCAATTTACTTCATACATGAAAATAATATTTTGGACTTTAATACAGCATAAAAAATAACGCAATTTACTTCATACATGAAAATAATATTTGGAACTTTAATACAGCGTAAAAATAATGCAATTTACTTCATACATGAAAATAATATTTTGGACTTTAATACAGCATAAAAAATAATGCAATTTACTTCATACATGAAAATAATATTTGGGACTTTAATACAGCATAAAAAATAATGCAATTTACTTCATACATTAACCGTTACGGTCGAGATAAAACGCAAAACAAGAATATTCCCACAAGGCCAGCGATGAATAATGGTTACTTTATATAAATATCCTCTAAAAAGTACAAAGTTTGCGATGAGAACGATTTGCAAGAAATCTGAGGGATGTTTTTGAAACATTTTGGAAATAAAATACACTGACCTCTCACTTGTACGCGCTCTCTTTTATGCGCGTTTTTCACTTATGCGCGTTGTTTTCGCGGTTCCGGCCATGGATATAGGAAAACAATGATAACTCTTATTCATTTATGCGCCGCACTAAAAAAGCACCTCTCACTTATGCGCGTCGCAAAAATTTTCCTAGTTCAAAAAGGTTTTTTTCCAACTAGCAGAACAAAAACCCTTTTTGCTCTGCTTCTAGGAATGCATTCCCTCGGCCTCCCCTTATTGTTCAAATTCCAGGAACACATTCCTCTAACTTACACACAGGGGTGAACGTGGGGGTTCTTGTGATTGACGTCAGTTAAAGTCGCACTAATACAGCAGCCAATTAGAGAGGTTAGTACTGTACGTAGCATGTGGCATTGGTCGCTATCGAAAGAACCATCTTTGGAGTTTTGGTTAAATGATTACGTTTTAAAATGGTCAACAGAACGAAATAGACGCTTTCATTTAAAATGGATGTTATTAAAAAATTCGAAGAAAATCTTTGCACCTCGCGAAAAGCTTTAGCGGAGCATTTTAATGTCCCAGAATCGACATTTGGAGAGATTTTAAAAATTCGGGAGCATTTCCATTTCCTTTGTGTTCTTAAAATATAATTAACGGAAGTTATACACGTATTTGCATTTTGAAAACAATCTTATCTACATTTTTCAGCTGTATATACATAGGATTAATTAACAATACATGTGCACTGTATTGATGTTCCACTTTTAAGCTCCCTTTTGTGATTTTTCACTTATGCGCGTTTTTTCCTCTGTCCCCTGCGCATAATTGAGAGATTACTGTATATAAAAATCAAAATATTTTAGGAATTTAGTTATAAAAATTAAACGCATCTTGGGTAAAAACAGGGGATATGATCTGAGTGCTCGCAGCACCTAATGAACAGATGAACTCTCAAGTGTGTACGAAAACCTCTTTCAAAAGACTGTACACGATAAATTAACAGTTTTGAATGCAGAAAAGTGACTAACTCATGACAGTATAATTGCTCTTAAATGCCCGATTTTTTTAAAATTTATTTTAAAATGTTTTTGACTTTTATTTCTAACTAGAAGTCTTTGGTGACCAGCTGGTTCGCCCGTTTAAATTACTTTTGTATTTTATATTAATTATAGTGTTTCATTACCCGTCGCAGTTTCAGCCGCGATAAATCTTGATGAACAAAAATTAATTAATAACAAAGTTAATTTCGCAAGAAAACAATTTATACTATCACAAAGCGTAACAATTGCGAAAGCGCGTGAATAAAAGATTTGTTGAAATAATGCGATGGTTTGAATTTTATTTACAACAATAAAAACATTGTTACAATTCATGTTTCAAAACATTAATTAAAATTGAACAAAATGTCGCATGGAAAAAAGATCGGTGTCATTGAAATCTAATTTTTTTTATCTTTGAGATAATGTAAAAATATTTCTTTTTTGCAATAATAGGATCCGAAGTTATTCCTGAAAATCATTTAAAAATTACTTTAAATTTTAACAATTTAAATTCTAATTAAAATTTCGAAATATCCTTTCTTGGTGAGCCCCTACTCCCTGAGAAGCAACCGCCTGCCAAATTTCAAGTCCCAGTGGTTTTCGAGATTTCGTGATGAGCGAGTCGTGGTATTTGCCTTTTATATATAAAGATACAAAACCTGGGGAAAATACTTCAAAAAATCCTATTTTGTTTTAAGTATGGTATATGGCTAGAAAACTGTTACCAACTGACAACACTGGGGGTTTAGTTGAGAAAAAAATGTCCTTGATAAAACTCTATAATATTAAACACAGATGAATTTTACGAACTAACTAGGTGTGTGGCCCGGCGTTGCACGGGCTATCACGAATAATAGGATATTCCCGGGCGGAGAGGAATGATGTCACGTGAGACCTTGGGATCATATATTTTCAACAAATATTGTCACTTACTTTCCCTAACAAACGTTAAAAAGTTAAACACTTTAATACAAAAAAGAAAGAAAAAAGCATGAAAACGATTTTTTCCCCATTGTTAATAAATCCAAACACAGAAGCACGTTCAAAAAGAAATACCAACTTCCGTTAAATAAATAAAAATGGAACACCGGATGCGAAAACTAATAATAGGGGGGGAAAAAAGAATCCTCCGTGAATGAATTCACCATGCTGCCAATAGATGGCACCACGTCAGTTCATTCATTTTGATGTTTTTAATTAATATCTTTTAACTAATTACAATTTCGGAATTTAAATAGTCGAAATGGATTCCTTGGATTATTTTCCATCTTTTGGTACTTACGGCTAGTTTCAGGATTCAGTGGTTCGCGAGAAGATAGAAGGACATACATATGTTTGTTTACCTTCGAATTTTAATAGGATAGATAATAAGGATAAGGAATTTCCTCTAATACTGTAGAATAAAATATGGTATTCTCAGGCGTACAAACAAAACAAAAAAGATGCAGCCGCAAGTGTAAAACATCAATTTATTTTTAGTTTTCCATCAGCACTCGAACTGCCATCTATATGTTGTAAAGTGATTTAATAACATTTTCAGCACGTGAACCTTGAATCTTATTCACAAGATTTTAGAAGACAAAATTGGGTACACCTTGAATCTTATTCACAAGATTTTAGAAGACAAAATTGGGTACACCTTGAATCTTATTCACAAGATTTTAGAAGACAAAATTGGGTGTGTTGCTTAAAGGCAGCACTGCGCATTTAAGGGTTAATTCTCACAAATCTGAAACCCATGCCGAAGCTTAGAAACAACTCAACGCCGACCGAATGAAGGTGCCAACACAAGGATTTTGAAGCCAGACGAATGCAAGCGTCGACGTGCCTTCAACCGTTATCATCCGTGTTTTAACGCAAAAGTAAAACAGAATTGCAATATTAGCGGTCTTGTTTATCGCGAGAAAGCAGAGGCGAATAGTTGGAAAGATAACTTTGAAGGTTTTCAGCGGGATGATGTGTGTAAACATCACTGCTATGGCTTCGATGGGAAAAGTGGAAAAGATTATGACAAGTGTCGAACGTTTTCGCTCCCATTAATACGCTAAAACATCTCAAAAGTTTTCACATGTGTAATTAACCATCACAGGATTCCAAGAAAAATAATTCGCGACCTTGATTTCGAACCTTCCTTGAAAACTGGGCGTTTAAAAAACCGAAATCATCGCATCTTAAATTTAAGAATTTTTTATTTTAAGAAGAAAATTGATTAATAAAAAAGTCCTGCTTCCAAGTAAGATGTCTTCTGTTTGAGAAACACTGGTTTATATTGCTGACAGAACCAATCTGGATTGTAAGAAATCAAGATCCAGCATAAATATCTATGACAGAAAAAGTAAGGGATGTATTATTTATATTAATGTTAGAATACAAGGTATGGCAAGTCGATAAACATAGGCACATTCTTTGGATGACTCATAGAGAAATACAGAGTACGATCAACATGCAACAGCATTCTCATAGCATTCTTTGGCTGGTGAGGGGAGTGATAGAGCTGATCTCTTTCTTGAACCAAATATCTAGTTGTACCACCAAAGATAATGTTATGTACCATTAGTGGTACATGTAGTATTGTTTGAGAAACCTTGGCTTATACCGACAGAACCATTCATGACCCAGTATAAATATCTATGACAGGATGCACAAAATAAATAAAAATACTATTAAAGGGAATTGTAATTGTGGAAGAGTTCAAAATTTTAGCAGACCAGGATAAAAAATAAGAATCTGGTGGATGATTTCATTAGAGGCCATACATCCCTGCAGATTCAAAAATGGAATAGGTTTTCTCTAGATAAAGACGACTTTAAGGTCTGATATTTAATATCCACTAGGGCCTGAACCCACTCCGAAATGTATTGAAAAGGATGTATTATTTATGAAGTTGAAGTTGATTTGACTTTCCCTGGCACAAGATCCTCGAATGGGATAGTATTATTTATGAAAAAGTACGGGATGTATTATTTAAGTTGATGCCATAATACAAGGCATAGCGAGTCGATAAAGTGCATAGGCACGTTCTCACAGCATTTTGCAAAGGATGATCAACATATAGCAGCATTCTTTGGAGATGCAGTTCTATTCGTGAGGGTCGTGATCTAAAGCTGGTCTCCTTCTTGAACCAAATATCATCTAATTGTATCACCAATTTAATGTCATGTACCATGAGTGGTACATGCAGTTCTATTTGTGAGCGTCGTGACCTAAAGCTGATCTCTTTCTTGAACCAAATATCATCTAATTGTATCCCCAAAGATAATGTTACGTACCATTAGTGGTACATGTAGTATTGTTTGAGAAACCTTGGCTTATACTGACAGAACCATTCATGACCCAGTATAAATATCTATGACTGGATGTATTATTTATGTTGATGCCATAATACAAGGCATAGCAAGTCGATAAACTGCATAGGCACGTTCTCGCAGCATTTTGCAGTGGATGATCAACATATAGCAGCATTCTCGAAGCATTCTTTGCACGATGCAGTTATATTTGTGAGGGTCGTAACCTAAAGCTGATCTCTTTTTTGAACCAAATATCATCACCAATTTAATGTCATGTACCATTAGTGGTACATGTAGTATTGTTTGAGAAACCTTGGCTTATACCGACAGAACCATTCATGACCCAGTATAGATATCTATGACTGGATGTATTATTTATGTTGATGCCATAATACAAGGCATAGCGAGTCGATAAACTGCATAGGCACGTTCGCACAGCATTTTGCAGTGGATGATCAACATATAGCAGCATTCTCGGAGCATTCTTTGGACGATGCAGTCGTATTTGCGAGGGGCGTGACCTAAAGCTGATCTCTTTCTTGAACCATATATCATCTAATTGTATCACCAATTTAATGTTATGTACCATTAGTGGTATATGTAGTATTGTTTGAGGAACCTTGGCTTATACCGATAGAACCATTCATGACCCAGTATAAATATCTATGACTGGATGTATTATTTATGTTGATGCCATAATACAAGGCATGGCAAGTCGATAAACTGCATAGGCACGTTCTCGCAGCATTTTGCAGTGGATGATCAACATATAGCAGCATTCTTTGGACGATACAGTCCTATTTGCGAGGGGCGTGATATATGGTTGATATCGGTCCTCCGAGGGAAAGTCCTCAATCAGTGATTAGCCAAGAGGACAGCGGCCATGACTGCAAGACGTGAGCCATTACTGTGCCTTTTTGTTCCAGTGGCGATGTCTTGGAAGCAGAAGATAAACCCCACAGCACAAACGATGCCATCTGCTTTTTCATCCCCAGAAGACCCCATAACAGGAGCTGAAAACTCACCTCCAGAGAGCAATTGCTACCTTCACGTGTCACTTTGGCAAGACTCCTCTTCCTCTCCCCCCTTTCCTTTATGAATGCGACTCTCCCGCCCGCGCTATTTATTACCTCTGGGAAATACGGGAAAGGGTCCATGAATTATTAATACGGGGAGTATGGGAGCCGGCAGAATCGAGATATAAACTTTATAGATATTGCGAGTTCTTGGGAAGTAGTCGGCTGGTTCATGTTTGTATATGGGTAAGTTACAGGATATTGCAGATCGTGGAGCCCCAACTGCTACGGAAAAGACGAGCACGAAATTGGATGGCAGAACTTACTTACACGGCATAGCTGTCCCCCGTATAATCCCTTGGTTATTTATGACTATGTTACGTTAGAAATTTTGGATGCCGTACGCAGAAGTATGTTTCTGAAATTTACCATAAGGAATTCTAAGTAGTGCAAAGATTTAACCCTTTACTAAAGAATCTGCATGCAAGAATAATACTTATATTCGTGTGCGTCATGTACCCTTTGAGGGAATTTCAAACCCTTTGTCACACTTACAGGGGTAGATTCAGTGTTTTATTTTTTTTAGGTGCCCATTTTTGTAAAAAATAAAAATATTTTTGTAAAGAAGAAAAAAAATTATTTTTGTGAAGAAAAAAATTTATTTTTGTGAAAAATGAAAATATATATTTGTGAAAAATGAAAATATATATTTGTGAAAAATAAAAATATGTTTGTGAAAAATAAAAATATGTTTGTGAAAAATAAAAATATGTTTGTGAAAAATAAAAATATTTGAGAATTTTTTTATTATTATTATGTAAAACCTTCAATTTTAGCAGTCATATTTTTATAATTTACGTTTAATATCAACAGTGTTTCATTGAACCAAATATATGCAGTAATTTGATATAATACTGAAAAAAAATACCCGTATATATATATAGTTTGTGCAATGCCTCATTCAAAAACTTTTAAAAAAGAAATCTGATTAAAAAAAGGGGCCGTTTTTGTGAATTTGAGTTTTGCGAAGGGGCCTTTTTTCTGAAGTGGAATTTTGTGAAGGGGCCGTTTTTATGAAGTGGAATTTTATGAAGGGGCCGCAAAACGGCCCCAATTTTCGTCTGGATAGACCCATGAGAGTTATATTCAGTCCCATGGTGCCTCGAAGTTTACGAGGCATAATATATAGGATGCAAGCATGCGCTTACTATAATTTCTAATCCAAACAATTTTACCGAGATTATAACGATCTTATAGTTTTTGAATTCATTTAACCAATGTAAGTCTACAAAAATGTGCAATGTAAAGTACTCTAGAGAAAATGCTTGAAAAATACCAAATGCCGAATTTTCTACAATGAAACCGTAAATTTTGATAAGCATTTCGCATTTATTGTAAAATCTTTACAAAACATATGAAGCTAACTTTCTCGTTCCAACTTTTGAAATGCTGGATCATATTCCCCCCCCCCCCCCCCCCCCCCCCCCCCTTGTGAAGCACTTATGCTCGTGGGTCTCATCTCCGATTAAACTGAAAATGAATGGTTAGTGATATTCCAATTACAATGCGGTTAAATTTTGTTAAACAATAAATTATTATTTAGTTCATCCTTTGCAAAAATAAACTTGGGTTAACTGATATAAATTATAATAAATAATTATTAAAAAATGAATACATTCAATGATAAGCGATGCTGTAACATAGGAAAGCATTTTTAGAAAATAAAGTTTGAACGCACTATTTCAGCACCACTCTTTCTTCTACAATATTCAACACCTGAAAATCCGAAATTCAATGTTTGGCACAAATTTCGCACCCTGGACATCTTCCAACCTATTTAACCCTTTGATTGCTTATCCTGCGATTTCTACGGCAACATATATGTAGCAAAAGCTTCTCATCCCGCGATGTCCACGGGCATGCGTTTATAACCTCTATTTAAAAGCGTGTCACGCTGTTTCAATTTGAACCGTTCAATAATACATTTTGTGCAATATTTAGACTTTCAATCATGTTTTGGCCAACAGATGGGGTTAGTTGTCCACTAAATTTCATATATGTGCGTGAAGTTCGCCAAATATAGGTAAATTTCAAATATCTAACAAAAAAATACGCAATCTTTGAAGCGATTTCGTTAAAAAAATTTGGGCAGTCAGAGGGTTAACCCATTACTTCCCAAGTAGAATTTTTTCAATATTTTCTGTACTAATATTGCATGTCGTGAAGTGAAATCAAATGGAAGATGAGTTTTAAAAAGGCTTATCGGGAGAATCAAAAATTGTGAAATTTCAAAAACATATTCTTACAATTGTATTTACTGGTATATTTACTAAATGCAAGTAAATTAACTGATAAATGATCGAACAAACTTAACCTTTTCTTCTTGAGATTACGAAAAACTATTTTCCGAGTCTGGCTTGAAAATGAAAAGGGAACATTATCAACCGAACGCTTCATACGTGCTGCCTTCGTTCGAATATAAAAGAAACGAATACCTCAAAATGCTATTTTTTGAAAAATTAATGTTGAAAAAGGAATTCTTGCGAGTTTATGATGAGTTTTTAAAATTGTCCCTAAATAGGTTAACGTACTTTCTACAATTTTTAAAAAAAGAAAACTTCCAATTAAGTCTTGGTTCATTGATTTCGAAGTGAAACCACACATTGAGCTTTTTTTTTACTGCACATGAGCGAAACGTAGAGTGCTTTTTCTTTCATAACTTAAGAGCCAGATATATAGGCCAACTTATATAAAAATTCCAGTTCAATACCGTTAGTATTCACAAAGATATCGGCATTGCAAGAGCTGAATAGCTTTCGATCTCTAAAAGAAACAAAACGATGAGGGTTTTTGCACAAATTGATATATTTTGAAATTGAATCTTCGGAAGTAATATTGAATTCTATGAAGGTTGAATATCCCGAATACTCACGTATACTTATAAATTTAAATACATAATTTAAATTACATTTCGTTGATTACTTATTCGGAGGAAAAATAGCCCGTGACCGTTCATTGGTTTCACTGTGAAACCACACATTTCTTCAAAATAAAAAAATGCTAATGTTTTTCTTTCTTTACATATTTATAATCAGCTACATTTGTAATACTCACTTTTGAAATAAATTTCGTAATTTTCAAAACGAAACATATAGGGAACTTGAGAGGGTTAACTAACAACTTCCTTATTTATAAGCAAGCAGTAGAAAGAAACTGGATTTCAACACAAGACACCGAAAACGTTCGAAAGGCGAGTCGCGTGGGGCGCAACACCCTCTCCAGGACAAAGTCTAACAATAAAAGTGGGAAGGGGAGGAAAGACAAGATCGTTTTCAACAATAGGAAAGATGCTCGGGGGGAGGGTCGAGCGAGTCTATCGATTTGGCAGAAAATATCGATCTTGAAAGCGCGTCGGAGGTACGGAGAGGGGGTGGCGTCGGTAGGAGTTACAGATACCTACTGCGTCAGATGGGGTACCTGCCGCGACACAAACTGTGTATACAGAGCACCGAATAGGTTCAAAGTCGCATCCCTGCAGGCGCTAATGGCCGCGGGAAGAATTCCGTAGATGCAGATTTTGATATGAAATATTGACACAAAGAAGCATTTCCATTGTTGAATCTGTGATAAACTTGTTAGGTGGCGGCGAGACCCGTTGGATTTTGGACTTAATTTTCGTGGTGTCCCACAGCATTCTGTTACATATTTGGGCGATACTTGCCAAATTTCTAATATCTCCCCGCTCTAGCGACATTGAATAATTTGTCGAAATAAAAAGCTGATATTTGGATGATGGTTGAATTCTAAATATCTCCCCGCCCTCGCGATATTCATCAATTTGACGGAATAAAATGCTAATATTTGAGTGATGATATTTGTTAAATTTCAAACATCTCCCTATATTCATTGATCTGACGGAATAAAATGCTAATATTTGGGTGATGATATTTGTTAAATTTCAAACATCTCCCTATATTCATCAATTTGACGGAATAAAATGCTAATATTTGGGTGATGATATTTGTTAAATTTCAAACATCTCCCTATATTCATTAATCTGACGGAATAAAATGCTAATATTTGGGTGATGATATTTGTTAAATTTCAAACATCTCCCTATATTCATCAATTTGACGGAATAAAATGCTAATATTTGGGTGATGATATTTATTCAATTTCAAACATCTCCCTATATTCATTAACCTGACGGAATAAAAAGCTGATATTTGGTGATGATTATTGTTAAATTGGAAGTATCTCTCCACTCTCACGATATTTGTTAATTTGACGGGATAAAAAGCCGCTTGTCGATTCGAAATACAGATTTTCTTTTCAATTCGGTTTAAACACATTCTTTTCATAAGATAACAGGTTTATTTTTGGTTGAAATCTAGAAGTTGGCACAAACTCTTAAAATGGCGCCAAGTCGCCAAAGCTAATACAGGTAATACCTGCATATAGCTTTGGCGACTTGACTCCAATGATATGCAGCGGTCAACTTCTTGCTTTGGCGATTTGGCAGCGTTTTAAGAGTGTGTACCAACTTCTAGATTTCAACCTTATTTTTTTAGCATCTTTTGCCAATATTCCACTGGGAAACACAAATCGGCTTTTTTAATTAATGCCTTTTCTTACCACTTAAATTCAAAGGTAAAAACATTTAAACTTCTGAGTTGCGCGGGCTTTTGGTTTTTCCCGTGCCTTTCAAAATCTAATCGCCGTAAATTTTAACTATCTGACATCGATCTGGTCAGACGAATAGCATCACGAGCCTTAAGATTTTCAGAATAAGCACTCTTCTTTAGTTTCAGTTTCCAAATGTGAGGAAAATCCCGTTTCGATGCATAAAAACTTGCATTGCATTGACAGCTGTCTCTTTCTGTCTTTGGTCTCCGCGCCGAGAGCGTTACTGGTCATGGTTCGATTGTATAACTTTAAAATTATCTTCTCCAAGATGAAATTTTCGCCCTAACTGCAAAGGTTGTGTTTCAAGCGAAAACTCTCCTAGTTATTCACCATTTTATGCTGCATATACCATATATTTTAAATAAAAGATTCGTCGGCTCAAAGATCAATATCGTTTATTCTGAAAAATACTCAACTCTCCTAGTTTTTTTACCATTTCATGCTGCATATACCATATATTTAAATTAAAAGATTCGTCGTCTCAAATATGAATATTATTTATTCTGAAAAATACTAGAGCTGTCAAAACTTCTTGCGAGTGAAATGCAAATTCGACGAAATCTTTAACCAGGACCGTTTTATCCAATTGGGCTGTGGCCCAGGGGCGCTATAGATAAAAAAGGCGCCAAAAAATTTACAATACTAATTTTATTTTAATTTCGAGGCAAAAATAATTATTTATTTATAATTATAAATAAGTTAAAAGCAAGAATATGATTAGGACTCGTAACTAAACAATAGATTCTGTAATGTTTCCTGAACACGTGTAACAGTTCAGCAAGAAAATGCTAAATTATGCATGTCATAGAAGTTACTTATATTATCATCGATAAAGTAGGTAGCTGCGCAATGATTCCTAATATCGTAGTAGTACATCAGATTTAGTTCCTTAATCATACTATAGAGCGATATATTAAATTATGCGTGTCATAGAAGTTACTTATATTATCATTGATAAAGTAGGTAACAGCGCGCTGATTCCTAATATCGCAGTAGTGCATCAGATTCAGTTCCTTAATCATACTATAGAGCGATATATTAAAGAATACATTCAACAAAGCATTCACAGTTTGAGGGTCCGACGTGATCTTTGTCTTTTATTTTATCATAAGATAATTAATGATGTCATTGATTGTAGTGACGTATTGAGCTGTATCACTTTTTCTGTGCCGACTAGAAGTCTGAGGAAGAGTTGCTTATTTGTTAATTTATTTACTAGGTTTAATTATATACGTAATTTTTCTATTTATAAATTTTATAAGATTATTAACAGGTACTCTGATGATCTTGATGTGTTTAATATGTCTTATGGTGTTTTTAAGACTGAATGTTTGCAGCTTTTGTGTTCTTGAAGTGTTTTTATTTTGTGTGCTTTTTAAAATCGTGTTCTGTTTTTAATGATTTCTGTGTCTATCTGTTGTTTTTATTAATCTGTGTTTTACGGCTATTTTAGCGTTTGTTTCTTTATCATACACTCTGTAATTGGAGTTTATTCTGTTGTGTGCATTTTATAAATAAATACTTTATGTTGTATTACAGTTTGCCAAGCGAAGTGTAATTATTTTAAATTAAGTTAGTAGAATAGAAAAATAAAATACTTTTGATTAATTTTAAAGGTTACATTATACATCTATACAATCAGGGCTGGTAGCTGACTAGCAAAATCCAGTTTAGAAAAGAGACGGATTTACAAAATTATAAAGCGTTAAACAGAGAGCTGGTTATCCCCCCCCCTCCCCTCCTCAATTGTTTCATTAGGCTGGTTACACACACAGCGAATTTTTATCGCGCGGAAAATTTATCGCGCCGCCGTTCCAACAGTAGTGCACTGATGCAAGTTGGAGCTTACACACTGAGCGGAAAAATGAACGCGCGGACTATTTACCGCGTGCGGTAGATATGCAGTCGCGGACTGCCACTATCGTCTGCGGAAGTTTTTCCGTCGCCACCCAAGTAGAGGCGCACGTGGCCAAATGAGAGCTTACACACACGGCGGTATTTCTACCGCGTTTGTTTCGCTCAGTGTGATTTTTCTCTTTGTTTGTATAAGTTGGTTTGGAATCTATTGGGGTTTTTTTTCTATTGTGAAGATGTCTGACCTTATAGATAATGAATTTTTAATTGCATTAATCCAAAAAAGGCATGTTTTGTGGAATAAAACTCGACATTTTTAAGGACAGAAACGCCTTGTTTCAGCCTGGAAATTCGCAGCGACTTTGTTGTATTGAAATAGAAAGAAATGATTTTGATAAGTTCATACTTTCTTACATATACGTACTAGAAAGTGTAAAAGTCATAAAAAAAAAACGTTGAGATTCTCGAAGCACCAGAATATTAAAATATTTTACCTATATTTTTCCCTTATTTATACTACATAAAGAACACTCCATTATTCTGTTGAAGCAACATATCAGATGCGATGAACAACTTTCGTTTTACAGAGAATTATACATACATATAAACTTTTTTTTAATATTGACTACGTAATTTAATAAGTAATTTAATTTTATTTGGGAAAATAAATAGTATATTATTGAAACTAGGTTGAATTATATTGTACAATATTGAACCATATAAAAAAAAACTCTTATAAGTAGTAATTCGAAATTCTAAAGAAATTAAGAATTTCGTATCATCCTTCCTCAACTCTTCAAACAACGTATAAGGCTCCAACCCCTTCATTTTTTCATTAATTGGATAAACCCAAATAAACCAATTTTTTCTTTTCTTCTTTATTCGACGACGAAATAACAATAAAGCTAGAATTTGCTGTCTGTTCATTTCAAAGAATACCAAGCAGTAAATAATTTAAGCAAAACTAAATTGATTTGATGATGAATCCACGCTGCCAATAGTCGAATAGTCAACAGCTGATTTTCGGTGAACGGCGCGATAAATTTTCCGCGCGATAAGAAATCCGCTGTGTGTGTAACCAGCCTTAGGTACGTATCTCCATTTGACCTTGACCCAAGTCCACTGACTCGCCCATTGGGTGTAGAGTCTACCAGGATGGACGGAAATTTATTTACGATTCTGATGGGGCGCTAAATTATTCTAGCCCAAGGTGCTCAAATTTGTTAAGACGACCCTGTCTTTAACGATACATTGCGTTTAAATCTTCCATTTAGTTTCATATTCCATACCAGCTCACTAGCAAAATCCTCGAAACCTCCTGACCCTATTTAATCACTTCCTAGAAAAATTTTTTGCTGCATCTCTTCAAGCGATTCCAGCCGAATTCCTCTTTTCACCCCCTTTTGCGCAATCCTTTAGAAAAGGACGGGAGGGGGCGTTCCGGCAGGTGGCGCTGGGATCGCTGGTGCGATTACCGTCCTTTCAGATCCCTTAATGAGCAGACGACACGCTCGAATTTATCAGCTCCCCTTTTCAAAAATAGTTTTCAAAATTCGGGTCGAATTGGCCGGTCGTAGGGGGATAGAAGGAAAGTGGTTGTAAAATTACGGGCAGAGGAATGAGGCTTAACCGTCTTGTAATTAGGGGACGGTTAAAAATCGTCTGCAGCGAAAACGGTTTACGGAAAGGATTAAATAAACGGAATTCTGAATTAAGAGGAAAGCGGTGCTTTTCGAGAACAGGTCGCTGCGTGAGGGAGGTGTCATTTCCAAGATGGGAGTGGGTTTCCATCTCTTTCGGTATTATTTATACCCTCGATACTCGGGGAAACACAAATTAATCCCGAGTATAAATGTAGAATGTTAAGGATATAATTTAAGATAAATATTACGAGTGGGCGTTTACAGCACACAACGGAATTACGATTAATTATGTACAATTATTTTCCTGTCATTACTT
>BGPR01009944.1:0-15885 GCA_013235015.1 Araneus ventricosus | reverse complement strand
AAAAAAAAAACATACATAATTTTTTGGTCAAGTGCGTCTTGAAAAAGCACCCCCATATAGAATATAATTCGAAATCTTACACCTATACTTATAAAAGGCAATGTTTGCGTGTGTGTGTGTGTGTGTGTGTGCGATGTTCAGACGAATGTATCGCATTTACAGCCATGAAATTTGGCACACAGGTAGTCGTGATAGTGACTGAATGCACCTCGAAGCCGGAATTTTAAAATTTAAATCTAGAAAATATCTTATTTAATGTTTTGTGTTGTTTTGGATCATTTTCGGCACGTTTACGACTGTAGTATCTTTTCTAATGATAGTTGAAAAACAATCGATGCACCATTGGATAGAACGAAAAATTTTCTTTGTTTTGAGCTTCAAACGTATATAATTTAACGAATTTTCAGAAATTAAAAAAAAATAGTTTTGCCGACAAAATTTTGTTTTCGTATTTAAATTTACCGCATCCCCCGTTCAAATAACGTTATCTCTCTCTCTCTCTTTTTTTTTTGAGGTAATGAATGGAATATTCCTCCCCGATTTAAAACAATAACGGTTAAAATATCTCTCTGAAGGCGCACGGAAAGAGCACGCTATGATTCGCACGGTACAACGGCAAACAAGTTGAGGGTCAAAAGAAGATATCAGAGTTTATTTCTACTCATTAAAGTGCTGTATTCATTCTTAAAGACTGATTCGAATACTTCTTTAAAGTTAGGAATAAACACTAGCATTGTTTCCGATTCGTAATTGTTATTCTTCGTTCATTTTTCAGTAAAAATGTTCAGAAAATTAAAAAAAGATGTTTGGATTATCCGAAATTTCGGATTACTAGGGTTCGAATGCCCGAGGCTCTAACTGTATACGAATGAATCGGAACTTTGATGAAACGACAATAATAGAGAATGATGGACATAAACGTATTGTTACAGTCACGGAAAGTCGCTTCCCAGCAATGCAAGTCTTATGGTTGCGAAGAGAGTTTTACAAGGTGAAGCATGGAGTGACCTCAGCGATTCTCGTGGCACGCATGACCTTGGAGACCATTTTGGCGGCTTGGCGACAAATAGATGATTCCCGAAAATGCAACCCTTTTCTCGATATTTCTATTAGGGGCCGAGATCCAGGTTTTTCATGAAAAATTCTATGTGACGTCACGGCCTATCGGGGAGAGTATATAAGACCGCGTTTGGATCACGGGAGCGTCTTTGATCGACTGGTTACTTCGCTCTGAAGCGTGAACGTCTTCGGAGTTCTATCCGCTGTGTGAGCTAATCAGCTGGTGAGCTGAGCTGCTATTGTCGTTACTAGTTATTTGCTGACTGTTTGTGCTGTTAGATATCAAAGTGCTGAACTGTCATTCCCTGTGAATTGTTGTCTATTTACATTGGTAATCTGTGCAAGGACTACTGTTTCCTGTACCTGTGCTACGTGTTTCCCTGTATATTTGTAAATAAACCTTCATTCTCCATTATCCTGCGTGTTGGACTGTTTACACCATACACCACAGAGAGACCTTTTGCAACAGTATAAACGGCGCTTTACTGTGTTAGGTAGGTGGCGCACAAATTCCTAGTTACAGTTCTGGTACGGCGCCACATTATTCTAGCCCAGGGCGCGCAAATTTGTTAAGGCGTACCCGTATTTATACGCATACAACCCGGCTTCCACGAGCTCTTTAGTGGACATGCAATAGCCCCATCGAGCCAGTGGCCAGCCCATATCCTGCAGTTTGCTCAATACCGCTGTGGAAATTCCGAGCGGGGCGCCGGGCACAAATCTCCCTGTGACAAGCGGCGAGGCTGAGAGGAAGGGAGGGGTAATCTCAGGGCGTGTCTCCGTCGCACTGTTTTTATTGTCGTCATCGCTCATAACTCGAACAGCGAACGGAATACAGATACGGGATTTGGAGCCGCGAAATTGCCGCCAACAACGCGAACCGACGCGTCAAAAACGTTTGGGAGACAATGTTTATTGTATTCACTAAGTAGAGAGATAAATCAGTCGGTGAATCTGAGGAGGATTTTTCCTTCGAGAAACTTTAGTAGAGATCAGACTTGCCTTATAATGCGGGCTAATTGGTTTGTAGCCCAAGGGCGCCAATGATCCAAAGGCCAGACTTGCCTTATCCTGAGGGCTAATTGGGTTGTAGCCCAGGAATTTTTTTAAAAAATAGTCACTTTTCAAAAATAAAATTTTCTGGAATCCTTAAAACTTTTGCATCCGATGTTCTAATAAAGATATATTCAAAATTTTTCAGCTTATAGCTGTAACGGTTCTGTCGGATTTAAAACAAAAATGGTTAAAATATCTTTTCCCGTTTTTTTTAATTAATTTTCTCCTGGTAGTTGAAAGATTTTTCCTCTACCGAGGCTTGCTCCCGCGACAGTTCTCCGGAACGCTGCGGGCAATTTCATTGGCTGACGGGGCAGGGAGACGTCATTACTTTCGCGTTCCGCGAGGAGATGATTTATTTACTCGATGACTTCGATTATTATTTTTCAGCGTGTCTTAACTTATTTCTTTTGCCTTTCATACTTTGCTTGCGGTGTAATAAATATCACATTGTAATTTTTTAACATTGTTTTGGATTAACGGTACTCGCTCGAGAGGAAAAAGAAGCAGACAAACTCAATAATATATGTTTCTGTTTTGATTTCGTTTTTAAAACTTTCATTTATGTAATTGTATGTGGGATTTTTTTATTTTGTTGAAGTCCTGATTCACGGGCAACGCCGTGCGCATATTGCTAGTGTATAAATAAATATTGGTCAATGGAATGATTTCCTGAAAAAATAATACTAATAAAAAATTTTGTCGACAAATGGCGTTTGTATTTTATTTAAAAAAAAAAAACCCGAAAACCTGTTATTTTCGCAATAGCCGCCATCACTATTCACCGGAAAAGATGTCCTCGACTTAAAATAACACTGCGCACACGAGTTTCTTCTGAATGGGGCCCAGGAGGCTGGAGCAACCAGATCGACTCCTCGATCTGATCTGATCAAGCATTCCGCATCGGTCGAGACCGTCATCGAAACTGAATCCCGAGTCCAATTTTGGAATGTCTACTCGCCCTCTGAATCCAATTACTAAACCCCCCAGCGCCCCTGGGGGGGGGGGGGGGAGGGTGTGAAAACAGAGGCCGTGCCGCAAGTAATGCGACTTCCATTTCCTTATTCCGCCCCCACCCCCCTGGAGACAGCAAGGAAGACCCCGTCGCATCACGCGATGACAGCAGCAGACTTGTTGCAGGGGTGCATTAAAAGTTCCTTTGTCGGCGCGGAAAGACAAGGGGATTGCATTACGGTTTGCGGGGCACTGCTCCCGTGGGGACACGGAGTGACACACACACGCGCGCGCTTTCGTCAAAGACACGCACTCGCAAGAATCGTCGAGAACGCCATGGCTTCCATTTTACTGAAATATCCATGGGTCGATCCAGAATAAAAACGGCCCCTTCACAAAATTTCACTTCATAACAACGGCCCCTTCACAAAATTCCACTTCATAACAACGGCTGTCTACCCAAAATTGAAATTCATAAAAAGGCTCATGCCAAAATTCAAATTCATAAGAAGGTTCCCTTCTCACTAAAATTCCTATAAGAACGGTCTCTTCACAAAAATTTCAATCTATAAGAATGGCCCCAAATCCCACTCTCCAACGGCCTTCTAAAATTCCACTTCATAACAACCTAGGTGCCTACCTAAAATTGAAAATTCATAAAAAAGTGCTTCACAAAAATTCAATTATAAACGGCCCTCACAAAAAATTCAAATTCTATAAAATCGGGCCCTTCACAAAATTCCAATTCATAAGAACGGCCCCTTCACAAATTCCACTTCATAAAAACATGCCCTTCCACAAATTCAAATCTATAAAACGGTCCTTTCTAATAAATTAAATTCATAAGAACGGCCCTTTCAATCAAAATTCACATCTTCATAAAATTGCTCTTCACAAACTGAAATTTATATAGAACGCCCTTCACAAAAATTCAAATTGTGAAAAGTCCTTTTTTACAAATTCATTTTTTAGAGAAATTAAATCTTTTTTAGTAATTTTTTCCACGATTCACAACAAACACCGATTCGAAAAATTTGCCCAGTATTGATCCTCTTTTCTATATCAACGATTTTAAAAGTGAAGATGCATTTCTCTAATTGGTTTTGTTAACAAAAAGTTCCAATGTTTCAATACACTTTTACAATAAACACCTATTATTTTTTAAATCTGACTTTTTTACAAGTTTTGAATGAGGCTTCAGTAAAATATTTTTTTTCATTATTATATCAAATTACCGTATATATTTGGTTCATGAAATACTTTTGATATTAAAGTAAAATATAGAAATATGATCTAAAATTGAAGGTTTAAGTTTAAAAAAAAAATCACAAATATTTTTAATTTTTCACAAAATAAGTTTTTTTCCATAAATGGTATTATTGCCCATTTGTGAAAAAAATGGCCAATAAAAAACACTCTGATCGCCCCTGATGTCGTTTGGCGGAAACATGAAAGCTGTTCATTTAAAGAATTAACAAGTAATTGAGTTTTTGTATTGCATGGCTATAGACGGCATTAACATTATTATTATTAATCCACCGTAAGGGAACCGACCAGGAACTAAAAGGACAAATATTTTCATACCAAATTCAAAGAAAATCGAACAACGCGTTTGGTCGTGACTGTGTAACATAATAAATAAAATACTACAGACGAAACGCCAAACGGTCGAGTTAAAGCAGGAACTCGCTTAAGAAGAGAAGAATAATATTTTACATATGTTAGGCACATTTCTATAATCATATATATTGCTTGCAGAGAACAAATATCCTCATTCTAAAAGAAAATTACCGTGGGTTTGTGATCACATGAAGATTTTTTTTCTCAACTATGGGCATAGGGTAATTTTTTTTATTTATGAAGGCTTATTTTAATATAGCCAGATGGCTGACAATTTTAATCAATCTTACTAGCATTTTGATGTGTGTTTTTCTTCTTTTGCTTGCTGATGCACAGATCTCCTTTGTCTGGGAAATTTCGGGCTAAGAGAAGCTATGTTTGGCGTAGTGCTAGTTTCTTACAGAAAAATTTCCTAATTATTATTTTGAATCCATTTCGTATAGTTCTTAGCCCTTGAAAAAGTGGACTATAATGGACTCCTCGTTTGTTGTTGGTTTCATTCGATTACCTCCGAATATATTCTATGTTTTTTGTTTTGTTTTTTAGCCATCTCTGTATAATCTTGATTTCTATTTATCTCTGTTTTTTTGTTTTGCTGCTGCAATTGCGCGCTACTTAAAACATAGTATACATCTTATCTAATTTTTAAATTTTATTCTATAAATTTTATTGTTTAAAAATTTGTTTTATTGTTGTTCTTGTTTAAAATTTTAGTTACGATTTATTCTAATTTTTCTAGTTGATTGTTTTTAAGCACATTTCTATAAAATTCTTTAAAATCGATTAAAATACCTTATCGAAACAACCTTTGCACAGAACCTTTTACACATCCATTCATACACCAAAAAGTGTAAGGAACAAACCCCCCAATATTAACCTCTAAAACGCTGGACAGAAACTTCGAACAGCCACTAACACAACAAACATTCCCCCCACTTCAACTTATTTCCCAAGAAATCGCCGCAAAGCACCATGGGAATTCTGAAGGAAGCAGGAACCATTTTAAACCGAACCATAAACACCACCTCAACAGCAGTTTATCCGGATGTCTGCAGGAACAGCGAAGCACCTGAAAACAAATTACAAAATATTCCTTTCAGGGAGAGAGAGGTTTTGATGAGAGCGAAATAAAAACCATTTCCGCTCTGGATTTTGGTAGGTAAATACTGCACGAAATCCTTTCCAGATCCATAAAATATTCATTTCTGCGCCCTTCGTCCAAAGGCAGCCGCCATAAACCTAGGCAGCAACAGGGCTGCCACACTAGTCAGGAAATATAATGCCAACTTTAAACAAGCGAGAGTCACCTCCCCGAAACTTTCTCGCATACGACTAGTAATGTGGGGTGGGTAAATACCCAGTTGGTAGGTAAATATTTTTGGGGTATTTACCAAAGGCAAGGTTATTATGAAGAAAAAAAAATTATGAATGGTGATTTACAATGAAACATAAAATTTATGAATTCCAAAAAACTTAATATTTTGCAAAAAAATTGCGCAATTTTTACGCACGCTGAGGTAACACAACTTTATTTAACGTTTTTGAGTACGAAATCTTACTATCTATACCATTACTATAGATATCGCACAACATTTCACTACACCTCTGGTAATTCACAGAAGTCCATCTGGAGAATATCAAAAAGAAGTTTCGTTTTGGGGATTGCCATAATTTCCGAAGCGCGTGTTTGCGACTCGCTTCAATTTCCGCCAAGGTCAAACGCCAATCATACTCACTTGAGTAAAATAAGCGAAACGCTCGCCAACAGACAGTCATAATGTGCAATTTGAACACCTGTTTTTCAACCGATTGAGATAAAAACTGGGCACAGATCTATAATTAATGTTAGCATCCGCGATATCAAGTTTTATTTATCTAAGCCAAAGGGCTTATGAGATACAAGTATGCGATTATACAGGCCGACAGACAGTCAACCCGTTGACTGATTTGGCCCAAAATTTTATACGGACCTACATTCATGACGATGAAACTGTGTACCAAATTTTATCTATCTAGCTATTCAAGTTTTTGAGTTATAGTGTTCACATGACTTCGGACATACAGACAGACAGACTTCCCTTTGACGGATTTTGTCTAAAATTTGATAGAAACCTACAAATTATGTTTAAAGACCACATACAAAATTTCATCCCCGTAGCTCTAATAGTTTTCGAGCTATCGCGTTCACAGACAAACATAACTCCAAAATTGTGTTTTTCGGACTCAGGGAGGTCTAAAACGTGGAGATCCGTCAAAATCTCGAGTTCGAATTTTTTGACGATTACAATACTTTCTCTTTGCATACTTCGTACACGAGAAAGTAAATGTCTTTTTTCGTTTCCCATCTTCAAAGTGTTAATGCAGGGATTCTTAAAATGCCGGTAGCGACCCCTTCACATTGGGGTTCCTCAGGGTCATTGACCGTGGCTCGAAATTACAAAGTGCGTCCGAAAATAGCCCTCGTATTTTTTGAAAACGGGACGTAAATATAACTAAACTCCAAGATCAAGAGTGGTAGACAAAAATACTTCAGAAAAGAGAATTTTAAACAATGGTCGCGACAGCAGATTATTGCATAAAATTCTTCAATACTTTTTAAACAAAAATAGTGTGGTAAATGCTTAACACCACCGTAGAAATTCCAGGATGCAGAAATAAGGTGGCTGATTCAATGGATTTTAAGACGTTTACATGGGTCGATCCAGGCGAAAATTGGGGCCGTTTTGCGGCCCCCTCACAAAATTGCACTTCAGAAAACGGCCCTTCACAAAACTCAAATTCACGTAAAATATAGAAATATGACAGCTAAAATTGAAGGTTTTACATGATAAAAAAAATTACTCAAAAATATTTTTATTTTTCACAAAAATATTTTTATTTTCACAAAAAAATTTTTTCTACAAAAATTCTTTTGCAAAAATATTTTTTTCACAAAAATGGGACCCTAAAAAAACCCGTATCGACCCCTGGTTTAATTACACACATCAAGCTATCTACATATTTACAGTAAAACTTAAATCTTAATGCAACACTTTACATGTCAGCGTAAAGTCCAACGCATAGCGTCCTCTCTCGAATCCATTTTTTCTCCTTCCTTCCTCCTGGCTCCTAAAGCGCATGCATCGCAAAAAGAGGGATGGCCTATACATGATCAGGAGAGAGAGCTACAGATGCAACAAATAGTTTTCAAATATCAATTTGATTCAAAACATTTATTACAATTTGCTAAATAATCGCTTCAAATTCAGTTGCAGACGAAAATAAAGCCAAAAAGCGCAAATAAATTTAAAGAAGCACAAAAATTTATAAAAGCTATGCTTTTAAAAGGCCAAATTTCGCAAACTTTGAAGCCAAAAAGGCCAAATTTCCCCAGCATTGGCCCTAAAAAGGCCAATAAAGCAACCCTGTATGGAAGAAAACTAATAGGACATCAATGACCCCTCTCTCTTTCTCTTCGGAGGGATCGGGGATTCCCCAGGGGGTGGGGGAGTTGAAAGATAACTTATTCGAACACGAGATAACATATATGATTGGTTCGTTTGTTATTCAGAGGGAATACAGAATGTAGGGGGAAGACAACAAATTTCGTGCGCGATGTAAACAAGTTCAAAACTGATGGATCTATAAAAATGCTAATGCAGATAAGGATGTCATCCAGTAGTTAATTAAATTAAACGGATTTTCCTTCCCATTCTACCTGTATAAGCAGACTCAATTCGACAATGTTGGTTTTACGTCCCGTTTTTTACTTTCTCGTATACGATCTATACAAAGAGAAAGTATTGTAATCGTCAACAAATTCGAACTCGAGATTTTGACGAATCTCCACGTTTTAGACCTCCTTTAGTTCGAAAAACACAATTTTTGAATTATGTCTGTGTGTCTGTGAACACGATAACTCGAAAACTATTAGAGCTACGGGGATGGAATATGGTATGTGGTCTTTAAACATAATTTGTAGATTTCGATCAAATTTTGGACAAAATCCGTCAACTGGAAGTCTGTCTTTTTGTATGTCTGCGGTCATGTGAACACTCTAACTCAAAAACTTGAATAGCTAGACGGATAAAATTTGGTACAGTTTTATCGTCATGAATGTAGGTCCGTATAAAATTTTGGGCCATATCCGTCAAAGGGTTGACTGTCTGTCGGTCTGTATAATTTACTTTTGAAAAGAATCCGTCATCTCCATGCGCATGCGTACTGGAAGCACTCTTTTGTGCACGCGAAAGCTATGGAGCGAATTACGTCAGTTTGTTCTTGAGCGGAAAATCGGTTCGTATCTCTTTGAATTTGATTCTTTACCTAGATATTTTTCAATCACTATAATGAAAAACCTTCTGATAGTCATAGGATTCTGCGTAACAGCAGGTTCGAATTTTTTTATCCACGCGGGGGGAGGGGAAACAGCACCTTCTTGGGGAGTATACGAGAAAGTTTAGGGGAGAACACTCCCGCTGCTTTACTATTCTGCGTGTTCATTTTACCAGATTGCATCAACTTTATTAATTTTTTTTTTATCTCAGCAAAATAAACCATTACATACCCACATTTTTCATGTTTTATTTATTTAACACTTAAACGTCCTGTATCAATACTTGGAAAATATGGCAACCCTAATTATTGGTCATCTTTGTATCGAATGATAACGTCCATGAATAATTTTAAAAATGCTATAACTCGATGCACAAGCGGAATTTGGGCTTAATGCGTCGTTTTATGAAAAAGTCAAACAGGCTCCTTGAATATGATTTTCATTTTCAAGCACTATGAAAACTCCTTGAATTTGGGTTTTCCACCTTATAAACTCCTTGATTTTCAATTTTTAACATTTCTTTTATTAAATGTGTACTACGTTTCACCAATAAAAAAAATTCTAAATCGTCGCTGTATCAATGATCAAGTATTCTGCGTTGCTCTTTCCACGATTTGATGTTCATCTCCTAGCAGTATCCAAAATTTAATAATTGGTTTTTAAGTGCCAATCAGTAATAACCAAAACAATAGAATGGTGCAAATTGAGAATGTTATTTCTCTTGGATTATTTCGAAACATTAACTGTATTTCTTTAAATTGTAACGTTTGGTTTGTTGTAAAGAACACATATTGTGATGGTGGAGTTAGTAGACACTATTTATCGAATTTAGCTAAATTACTTTTAATAATCAAGAAATTTTGTTAATTTTATTTTCTTCATATACTATTTTATTAGCAATGAAAATGCCAAAAAACAGTTTCCAATATCTAAATCCATGTCTCTTTGCACCTCTATACTTTAAATACTGGATCATGTGTACTACATAAGGTGCACAGTGAGGCATGGAAATTATTTAAGAATTTAAATTCAAAAAAAATTAATGGAAATGTTTTTTTTTTATTTAAAACATGGCAAATCATGGTATGTAATGAACTATTTGAACTTTTAGGGTAGTTGTATAATTTCATAAAAAATTGAGTGTCTAAGCGGCACCACTCTACTTTCATATAAATAGAATTAACATGGCATTCTTGGATAAATCAGCTTAGTAAAAACTTATAAAAGAAATAAATATAACCACATTTATTTGAGTTATTAGCAATGTTTTAAATACTCGAATATAATTTTTGTGTACTTTAAATAGGGAGTCCTTTTTCATGCGTAAATATTGATTCCTTGAAAATTTTGAAAATACTCCTTGAAAACTCCTTGATTTTTAATTTAAAAAATCAGTAAGAACCCTGTCAAACTCAAATAGCCCGAGAAAAATTAACAAGTGAATTGAATAATCATTGTTAGAGAAAAATAAATACTCAATTCAATATTTCTAGCATAAAAATAAATATTAATTTAGCATATGATTTTAAATGGGATTTTAATATTCACCGTTAGTTAATGCTTCACGAATTAAAATGATGAACAATTTCGCGCTACTCGAACAATGAAATCTAATAACTGATTCGATTTACTAATAACCACCGCATTCAATTTAATAATACTCAAAAGTGAGGAAATAAATTCTTATAGTTCAACTTTTACGGACCATTAAGATCCACATCATAAATCTGTTAAGCCGACTCGTTATTAAATCCCCCGCGAAATATTTACGAAATTAATTAGAAACACATTATAGATTCAACATTAAATTTCTGGCACCACTTGTTTAAATAACTTGCCAATATTTAGCCAGTTTACATAATTCCAATAGAGCGCGCTTTGGCAAACATGGCCGAACGGAAGAACAAACTTTCGCCCCCTCAACACAGTCAGAGATTGATCGGTTCAAACAAACCATTTATTTGGATTCTGTGGATTTCAGTTATGATCTTCTTTCGGGAGTTAAAAAAGAATGTAAGAAAAGGGTTTCTCCCCCCCCCCGCCCCTATCTTTAAAAAAAGGAATTGCCCGGCAAATGAAGTCATTTGTAACCGGCGACACTTTTTTAAATACCGAACCGATATTGAGCTCAGTTATTCCTCATCGATACTGCACTTGGATACTACTCGCACATACTGAACTTGGATACTACTCGCACATACTGAACTTGGATATTACATCCACATACTGAACTTGGATATTACATTAACATACTGAACTTGGATATTACATTAACATACTGAACTTGGATATTACATTAACATACTGCGCTTGGATATTACATTAACATACTGCGATTGGATATTACTCGCTCATAATGCCCTTTGATATTACATTCACATACTAAACAAATATTTACTAGGACATACTGAATTAAGACATTCCTTGCCATTAATGAACTTGATTATTACATGTCAATACTTAGCTTGGCTATTACTTCAGGCGCAAATTCTCAACCCAGTTTTTATACATCACTTGCCAATCCGTGGGTCGACCCGGGCGAAAATTGGGGCCGTTTTGCGGCCCCTTCGCAAAATTCCACTTTATAAAAACGGCCCCTTCACAAAACTCAAATTCACAAAAAGGGTCCCTTTTTTTTAATATGACTTCTTTTTAAAAGTTTTTGAATGAGGCATTGTACAAAATATATATACGAGTAAATTTTTTTTCTTCAGTATTATATCAAATTACTGCATATATTTGGTTCAATGAAACACTTTTGATATTAAACGTAAAATATAGAAATATGACTGCTGAAATTGAGGGTTTTACAAGATAAAAAATTTCACAAAAATATTTTTATTTTTCACAAAAAAAATTTTTTTCCCTCACAAAAATATTATTTTTACAAAAATAATTTTTTCACAAAAATATTGTTATTTTTACAAAAATGATTTTTTTTTTCCACAAAATACTAATAGTCTTACAAAAATATTTTTTTTCATATAAAATATTTTTTACCAAATATTTTTTTCATAAACATGGGCCCCTAAAAAAAACCCGGATCGACTCCTGCTTACTGATCCATAAAGATTCACACAATTGAAGCAAAAAAATGAAAAAATGTAGAGTCGAGAGACCGATCGTTTGAAACAAACCATTCATTTGGGTTCTCTTGACTTTTAGTTATGGAGTCTCTCCGCGTGGAGTTCGAAAGAGGAAGGTCCTTCCTTTTTAGCAAAAGAAGGCAATGAAGCCATTTGTATTCGGCAGGGCGTCGGCTCATAAATTTCGCATTCGCGTATTTGTAATTACACCGGAATCGGAACCGTAACGGTGTTCCGCCCCGCGGGCCAAGAGAATTAAAACCCTGCGATTAAGAACAAGGGCTACCGAAAGGGGGGGCGAAGAGGATCTGTAAAACGATTTTTCCAGCCTGGGGAGTCGCTGCACAGTGAAAACAGAAGTCTAGGGAAAGGAAGTTCGACGCGTTCTAATCGGCGGTTTTTACAGCTGGGTTTGGAAGTTAAATTCGGCCGAGTTTCTTCTTCTTGTGAAGAAAAATAACGATCGGAAAGTCAATGCTTTTTCAGGGTTCATACACATTTCCTTAAAAGAAAATCAAGGACTATCAAGGACTTTTAAGGACTAAAAAAACCAAAAAATATGGACTTCTAAATTGAATAAACTTAACGAATTGTTGCACGCATTTTTAAATAAAATGTCTCATTTTTGCAAATTCAACCTATTAGATGATAAAGTATAATATAAAACATAGAAGATACATTACAAATTTAACACGACAAAAACTCTTAAAAATATGAGTTAATAAATTGATGGGAAAAAAAACCATGAAACTGGTAATCAAAACCAAACTTTTTTCATTCAATTTTACATCCAAGGTATTTATTTAACTTTTTCAGAAATTGTTTTTCTTAGTTCATGCGATTGAATAAATGTCCTTATTATGAATTTATGTCCTTTGACTTTTCAGCCTCATTAACTAAATCATTTGCTTCTCCATTTGTTTGGAACATTTTTTTAAAAAATCAATTTCTTCCTAGAGCTTTTTGTTTCAGTTGTTCTGTTTCAGTCTTTTCTTTGGATTTTTCACTTTCTAAATACTGCATGTATTTTGCTCTAACTGAGGTGGCAAAAAGTAAGGACTTTCAAGGACTTTTTAAAAATGGGGCATAAAAATAAGCATTTGTAAGAACTTTTAAGGACGCGTGCGAACCCTGTACATCTCACTACAGTTGCTATTAATGATCTAATTATAAGATTAACCAGTAAGTATAATATTAAGCACAGATGATATATAATTCTGAACACTTGAATGACTTCAAGTAATATTTTAAGAAATACATCCAGTTTATAACTAAGCTAAGATATTTTTCTGTAAGTTTTTTTTTTTTTTAAATAGCAAATGCAACATGAAGAACATAGTTAATATTTAGAAAACAAACAGAAATCTTGATACTGTGTGGGGGGGGGGGGCAGTTAATAAAGTTAAAGACATTTCTTTTCGGAACTATTTCGCTGCTTAAAAATTCAAAAGGCTACTCATAAAAGAAAGACGTGTTATAATTAGTAAATAATTCAAAATACTGCATTCTTAATGATATTGCAACTAATGTAAAGACAGACAAGCAATCTAAACACAACGAAATAAAAATTACATAAATATAATGATATTATAAATAAAAAATATTACAGACATATATAATTTATTTTAAAAATTCACTGCCTTAAAAATATCAACACAAAGACTGAGTAAACAAATACAAAACTGAGACTAAAAATTAACTGTTCGCTGCTATCCCAATAAAAGACATTGTTATTTTTTTAATACATTCTTCGACCTGGTCCCCTTTACAAATCAATATTGTTTCCAACAATTAAGTCAAAATTTAATTTTCTAACGAGACAGCGGACAAAGTGTTACAGAAGCAATTTCTTTCATTTTTTTTTTATGACCGTCTCGTTTTTTGTTTGATTTGGCGTTAAGAAACTACTTCATTTTTATTTTTATCCGGTAGGAATTTTCATCCGCTTTGTCCTTTTTCGCAGGACATGAGTATTTACATAAGATTAGGAAGATTAGAGCAGGTTGAAAGAATTTTAGTAAGTGTTTGCTCTTTCTTTCGAAAAGAGCAATTATGCATTGCACCTCAAAATACAATTTAGAGATAAAAAATATATTTAAAAAAGAAGTAAAAATTGTCCCACAATTTTATTATTTTTATTCTGTTCGTTATTATGATCCGTTTCGAAGCAACAGTTATGCTACTGGAAACAAACCCCTTCATCCGTTTCGAAGCAACAGTTATGCTACTGGAAACAAACCCCTTCACTTCAAACTTTTGATAATTTGTTATGGAGTCGATAATTAAAGTAAGCCTATTCAGAAGATTCTAGAGCCGGTTCCAAGGCTCCAAACAATGCAAAATTACACTAGAATAACTTAGTTTAGTTGCATTAATATCCCATTTTAACGCAACACGAGGGCTAGTTTGAGACGGACAGTGGTCAGATGACGATATATGAAGCTTCCTGCCATACAACTTCAAGATCAATGGTTTAAGAATGTAGCCAATAACCAACTTTCAAGGGGCAAAAATGACGGGAGGCTATCATTTTCAAACAGCCGTTGATGTTAAAGGCGTAGTATTACTTTACTCGCGTGACTCTTTTTCCGATTTTCAAAGAGCGCTTTTTTACACTAATAAAATTTTGTTTCGTATGGAAACCATAGAACCGGCTCTAGAGCCTTCTAAATAGACTAAATTTAATTATAATAATCCTGTATTATAGTTTTAGCGCAATGAGGAAAAAACATTTTGCCCACTTCGAAGTTTTATTAACAAAATCAAATATTGGTGCTTAAAGATACGTCTTTAAAATTGTCTCAATTATTTTACATGTTACATCATATTCAATACCGGACTATTTCTCTAAGCGTAATGATACACTGTGGAGTTTTTCCACACACTTTCAACTCGAGTTGCCGTCGAGCACTGCAAAAAAGGTCACGAAAGGGCAAAAAAGAGAGTAAAAAACCGATTCCTAAAATCAGTGCGGTCAACTCGGTGCTAAAAGTTAAGTTTTGTTCAAATTTCTCAATTATTTAACCCATAAGCATTATATTCAATAACGGACTATTTCCCAAAGCGTAATGATACATTGTGAAGTTTTTTCCACACACTTTCAACGCGAGTTGCCGTCGAGCACTGCAAAAAAGGTCAGGAAAGGGCAAAAAAGAGAGTCAACAACTGATTCCTAAAATCAGTGGAATCAAATTAGCTTATTTTAAGATAAATAATTGAGAAATTTGATCAAAACTTAACACGTCAGCATTATATTCAATAACGGACTATTTCCCAAAGTGTAATGATACACTGTGGAGTTTTTCCACACACTTTCAACTCGAGTTGGTTGCCGTGTGAAAAAAAAAAAAAAAAACAGTAAAAAACCGTTCACAAGTGGAATCAAATTAGCTTATTTTAAGATAAATAATTATTTGAACAAACATCTTAAAATAGTAATTATTCCTGTTAAAATCGATTTCTCTTTTCCCATGGTTGAAAAATGTGAAGCTTTCTAATGTATCGTGTGCGCATATAGTGCGACCATTAATTCTCTTCTTACGAACCAAATAATTAATTTGAACAAAACATCTTTTTTAGCACCGAGTTGACCACACTTTGATTTTAGGAATCGGTTTTTTTTACTCTTTACCTTTTCGTGACGTTCTTCACAGTGCTCGTGTATCAGACAAAATATGATAATCTTATTAATGCGCCTTAAAATATAATGCTTACATGTTTAAACAATTCAATTTGAAGCTCAAACAACACGTAGCATTATGTTCAAGGCGTAATGATACATTGTGATTTTTCACA
>BGPR01009943.1:42119-54988 GCA_013235015.1 Araneus ventricosus | reverse complement strand
AGTTGAAAAATGGTATAGAGAATGGAAAAGGACCTAAAACAAGGACTGAAGGTCGCTTGCAGCGCTATAATGTGGGCGCACCATTCGAAAGAATGGCTTTGGATATCCTAGGACCTTTTCCAGTAACAACAAAAGGTAATCGACACGTCCTAGTATTAATGGACTATTTTACTAAGTGGCCTGAAGCAATTCCCATTCCAGATCAGGAAGCCTCGACTGTAGCTGAAGAACTCGTACGAAGCTGGATTTCATGTTATGGCGTGCCTATGATATTGCATTCGGATCAAGGTACAAATTTTAATTCTGCCCTCTTTACTGAGATTTGCAAGCTTTTGGGAATTCTGAAAACCCGAACGACCGCGTTACACCCCGAGTCCGATGCCATGGTCGAGAGATTTAATCGAACGATTTTAAATCATGTCTTTATTAAGTGGATACTTTTCTGATTGTACATCCGAGTGAAAGAAAACTGAATGGAAGGTGTCTCTGAATCCTAATGAAATTCAGAAAAATCCAGCAAAGCATCCATTTACCAACCTTGCACTTTAACAGTGCAAAGGTATTAAATCTTTATTTATTAAAGAAAAATTCTTTATGTAACTGAAAAGTTTCTTTTTGCCTTTGCCTTTCCTTCAGATGAGGGATGAATATAAAGTAATCCAGTTTCCTATAAACAATCCACCAACAAAGGAATTTTGGTTTTTGGTGGGAGTTTTGGTATAATTGTAAAATATTTGTTTCCTCTCTCCTCATAACATGCAAATGAAAATGTATCTTTCTTAAAGGACCATTTTGCTTCATGCTGTTTCACAGAAAATTCTATTTTTATTTTAAAAAGTGTGGAAAAAGATTTATAACCATATTCATTGTATTTTATGCTTTTTAATTTGCAATTAAATGATATTATTGAAGAAACAAGGGATTCGTTTGTCTTCTGTACAATCAAATATGATCTGTATACTGTATGGTACAAAAAATATTGTTGTTTGATCCTTTTGTTAAGATTAAAATTTAGCATGAAACCAGATGACTATAAAAGGAAAAATATTTATGTGTGTGTGTAATTAACTGACTATTTTTAGATGTGAATACTCTTCCAATTGTATATTTGAGTGAAAAAAAAATGAATGCGTTTAGGAATAATATGAAAAGGAGTGTTTAACTGAATCCTACTGAAATTCAAAAGAAGGGAAAAAAAATCAGGAGCCAAGTTAGCATTGGACAGCCCTTGGAAAAGGTATTGACCTCCATATTTTTATTCTCCTTGCTATCTTTTTACAAATTAGAGGATGTTATAAACAACTTTAGTTCAGTTATTTTCGTTTTCTAGGGGGGAAAAAATCAACATTATGCATACTTATGTTAAACGGAATGTCCATAGAAGAAATCTTTAGTTTTACATTAATACATAGATACTGTTTTCTAAAATTATTTTTTAATTTTTTGTATAGATTAAAGACGTCTGTTTACTTATACCAGAGATACTGCTATTATGTGAAATAGAAAAAAGGATTTTATTCTCCAAGATACTGAATCTAACATTTTCTTGGCAGCATATACTGCAACTTGGGCTAGTTTAAAACTTTACTCAGAAATGGACAATATTGGTGAAGTCTTTCTGTATTATGATACAGACATTTTTTGCGCTATTAATGGTAAAAATGAACTCCACTTGGAAATTTTCTGGTTTAATTAAGTTAGCTGGTTAATAATTAAGTTTACAGATCAGTGAGATGATGATTGTATCGCCAAATTCATGCCTGGTAAATGGGGAATGAATATTGCTATGAAACATAGTACAAGAAATATAAGTTCCTTTTGTCCTTTTACACTGTTTTTGACAGATGAACCCAAGAACAATGCACTGAAGATCAGTTGTGATAAGACATGTTCCAATGTTCAGGATTTTAACCTGAATTTCAAAAATACTCATGCATAAAAAAATCTGGTATACTGGATAAAAGCAACCATAACTTTCCAATAAGTAATAACATCAAGATAACCCATGATGGAGGAAAAACAGAAAAGTCTGCTGCAAAGAAGAGACCAAAATTACTAGATTTTGAATGACAAGACAGTGATAAGAGAGGATTTCTCAACAGCTTTACTCTGAATTTCCAAAATGCCCAGGCCCTGAATTAGGTGTGCATAAAACATCTGGTATGCAGTATGGGCAACAATACCTTACCAATTAGTGATTTGATTTGTTACATGTGGAACAGGATGTTATAATTATTTTATCGGTAAACATTTCTTCAATTTATTAAATATTATTTTAGATGGAATTAAGAAGGAAGATAACTTCATTATTTAAAATAATGCTGAAGTTTTGGACCTCCTGAACAATAACAAAATTTGCAATTTAAATTCCTTTGACTTCGAAAATCTTTACACTAATCTGCCACATGATAAATTAATGGAAGTTTGTCTTTTTATGTACAATGAGTTTCTTAACGACTCTATTATTAAGAAAACTGACAGGTTCGAAATTCGTAATTTCAGCATTAAAGAAAACTATCTTTTTAATGGTTTTCAATATTTTAAACAGATTTCAGGCATTCTGATGGGTATTACATTCTCCAGTTAACTTGCCAATATCTTCTTGCACTTTTTTGAGGATAAAATTATTAGAAATAATCTAATTTACAGATACATAGATGATTTGCTTATTTTAAATTCTGACAACTTAAACTTAATAAAACGAACTCTCATCAAAATAAAGGTACCTTTTTAGATATTAAAATTGAAATTACTAAGCAAAAAACTTTGATAAAAGAGCTGAATTTAATTTCAAGTGTAAAAATTTTTGTGAGTATCGTTCCAATATAGATTCTAGAGTTTTTAGAAACGTAATTTTTAGTCAAGCTAACAGAATTTAAAAAATATGCAATAATAGAAATGATTTTTTAAAGGTTTCCAATGTTTTTATAAAGACTCTCAATGACAATCATTTCCCTTTTAATATCCACGGCATTAAAGATCTTATACTTGAAAGCAGTCTGGAATATACAAACTAAAAAAAAATTCACATTCATTGGAGGCATAGATGGAAACTAAGGGCTTTTTTTATTTCTAAATAGTCCCATTTCCCTAAAAAATTCCTGTTTTTACTCCTTCTGTTTTGTGTTTTAGAATATAGATGACGCCATGGGACTAGTGTTTCTTTAAAAATTTGCCGATTCCTTTTTAAAGAAAGTTAGCGTGGGATTGTGATAACGTGAGGACATTTTATTTCCCTCTTTGTTCTCTATTCTGGGCATGGGGTAAGTTTATTTTTATGATGGCTACTTTTAAAAGCCAGATGGCTGATATTTTTAAATCAATCTTATTAGCGTTTTTAAGTTTGTGTTTGGTTTTCCTCTTTCTTTTGAAATAATGTTTTTGATGTACAGATCTCCTTTGTCTTTTGTTGGAAAATTTCGGGCTAAGAGAAGCTATATTTGGAGTAATGCAAGCTTCTTACAGAAAGATTTTCCAATTATTATTTTGAATCCTTCAAAAAATGGACTAGAATGGATTCCTTGTTTGTTTTTTTCGATTCCCTCTGAGTTTATCTTTGTTTTGGGGCTTTCTTTGAATTATATTGATTACCAATTAGTGATGATGCCAAGATAACTTATCAGGAGGAAGAAAACAATCTACAACAAAGAAGAGACCAAAATTTACAAGACTGTAAACAAGAGAAAGAAGATTTATCATCAGTTCCCTATGGTTTAATAAAGAATATTTTTTAATTTAAGATTTCAAAAAATATTAAACTTTTGAAACAAAACAATGAGTGATGGAAAGAATACATTTTTATTAATTGACATTTATTATAACAACATAGAATCAATTTTTTTTGTCATGAGACTACGAGTTCATTTTTATTAATAAAAAAACCCCTCAAACATTTCTAAAAATATAAACAAAAAATACGTTAGTTAAATATACATGAAAATTCTTTTCTCATTTTTTAAAAATCAAAAATAAAGGATAAAAACATGGGAGGTGGAACATTCGTACCTGAGAAACAAATATATGATTAAAAAAACACCTGTTTTATTTGTATACTACACATTTTTATTCCAATAAAAAATATTTATACATCATATGAAATCCACTTTTATTCTATTATTTTTATTTAATCTTTCATACATTTAGTTTAATTCTTTGCTATAGATTTGTCATGTAGTATTTTTTGCCATTTATTATTGGGAAAAAATAATTAAAAATTCGATAAATACTTTGAAGTAAGCATCATAAATGAAGTAAAATGTGATTAACTTCAACTTTAATTTACAAATGCATGAAAGATGAAAAAGAAATTAGAGATGTATCAGACATTGCATTAACACATATTTCTTCTACTTTTGAACACATCATTTTGGTATCCAATTCGAATCATCTGACGTAAGGTTAATGAACATATAAATTTAAACACTTGGAAGCCAAAGCCTATAAATTCTTAATAATCATAATAGGAATTCCCAAGAAACAAATTTTCATAAATCTGAATAAATAAATCATCATAATTTTTTTCATAAATCTCTTTTTATACCTGAGAATATAAAAAAAATGTTGCAATTTCCCACCATACCGACGACACAAAGACAACAGTCATAACAGCTATGAAGATGTGAATTCATACAAAGAAATTAATTTAAAAATGGCATTATTATTGATGATTTGTTATGTGTATTTGTGTTTTGTTATGCTTTTGCACCCAAAATTGGCATAAGTTGTTCCAATTAATTATTTTAAATACATTTCACACCAAGAAACTGAAGTAAAAATTTAATATTCATGCATAATATTTAAGAAAAAATGAGAAGGTGCGGGTTGAGGTAATATATTAGGATCCTAACACAAAACATCAAGATTCTGAAAAGAAACTGAATTGTAATTTTTAACAGGGTTTAATATGCATAATATGAGTAACTTGTGTATGTACTCAGATGCATGATATCTACTAATAATAAAGGAGAATGTGTGTGTGTTGGCGCTCTGCAGGACAGATCGCTAGACCTAGAGCTATAAAATTTGGCACAAACATACTTTAAAGTAAGAATGTGCACCTTGGAAATTTTAATTAATTAAAAATTAAGCGAAATTTTGGCGTTTTTTCGTGATGAGTTCCGAAAATATTAAAACACCAGAATGATTTTTACACCATCTGAAAATTTAAAAAATTACCTTTTCGACGATTTTAATTAAGTTGCCGTACGATTTTTTTTCTAATTTTAATAAATTTTTAAAAATAGTTTTTGGTATAATTTACAACACTTTTCATCTCTACTACTAATAAAGGAGAATATGTATCTGTGTGTCTTGGCGCTCTACAGGGAAGACCACTGGTCCTAGAGCTTCGAAATTTGGCACAAACATACTTTGGAGGGTGCACCTCGGAGCCCTTTTTTTGAAATTTTAATTAGTTAAAAATTAAGCGAAATTTTGGCGTTTTTTCGTAATAACTTCCGAAAATAATACATCACAAAAATCATTTTTAGACCATCTGAAAAGTGTAAAAAAAAAAACCCCGCTTTTCAATGATATCAATTAAGTTGCCGTACAATGTTATCTCAAATTTTAATAAATTTTTAACCATATTTTTTGGAATAATTTACAATACTTTTCATTGTTTAAACAAATAATTAAATTCGTATTTCTTTTTCATTGTTGTAATCTGTGGTAATATCCTAATACATTTTGCTTTCATATTTTATTTCATCAAAATTTTTGTGGAATCTGTAAATCAAGCTCTCCGAGTTATTACGTATATTCAGAAATATATTCAGTAAGCTGAATGATTATGGTTACTATGTTATTATTTCTTTCAACATGTTTTTTGAAAATCCAGCTAACACATGCCGCAGGCCGTAAAATATTAACAGGCCATTTAATGTTGAAAATCAAATGCATATTTTGCAAGAGGAATAAGAAAGTGAAGATGGCGCCGACAATGTGCAATTAGATGTTACAAGATAGTCAGTTATTTGACTCCATTAGGGACATTTATGTAGACAATGAACAGAATATGTCCAAGGTCCCCAACAGAAAATGGGTTAAATATCTACCACAATCTGAGTTTTAAAATTACGTTGTTAAGGGAACCATGAATATAAAATGATGCAAGATTCAATTTAAATCATATTCCTGGTGAAGAAGCTGGTCGCCGAAGTCGGCTAGTTGTTACAAAAAAATTCAAATAATTTTCATTGCTTAAACAAATATGCAACTGCGTGTTTCTCTTCCATTGTTGAAAGCTAAGATATCCTACTGGATTTTACTTTCTATTTTTATTTGATTAATTTTTCTATGAAATCTGTAAAGATAGTCTTCAAGATAGTAAGTATATTAGGAAATAATCCAGTAAGCTGAACAATTATTGTTGTTACGTTTACTTCTTTTTATCCGCATGTTTTAAGCTAATTAACATGCTGCTGGATATAAAATGTGGTGCGCCATTTTAATGTTGAAATCAAATGCATATTTTACATAAGGAATAAGAAAGTTCATGGAAGAGGAATAAGAACGGTCATGGAGACAAGGAACAGAACAAGTGGAAGGCTATGAATAGAACAGAGGTTAAATGTCTATCGCAATTTGAAGCTTAACCCCTTCTTGGTCGGTGTCGCAATTATAGGTTCGTTTTTTTTGTGCGTATACGGTCGGCGTCGTATGTCATATGACGAAGAGAAAAATTACATCAAAAAGTATTTTTTACATATCATTAATAATTCTTTTTATGCAGATAATTTATCTTAAATACCTCTAAGCAAAAGATTTGAAAAATATATTATCGGAGAGTATTTTGTTTTATTCCCCTCAGTCCCAGCATCGCCTGTAGGAGACACTAAACAACACTTTTTCAAACTTTCACTGCATTAATTCAAATGCCTCTAGATATATCGCAGTTGATTGTAGATCTTGTCAATAGATAGCAAAAAATTATCAGCAGTCATTTATTTATCAGCTGAAACGTGTTTGGATTTTTTTACAGTCATTTTAAAATTGCGTTTTCTGGAAAACGAATCTCGTACGCGTAAAACTAAGTCATTATATCATTAGATATTTATTTGGTGAAAATTTCTTTTACATCATAATATGTAGCGTAAAGGTCAAATTTTTAAAGTACATTATTAGTTTTGTGATATATCTTACCTACTTGGAGAAAAAGTCCTAATAATTTTGGTGTCTTCTCCAGGAGACACTGGGTCTTTGATAAATGAATATTGAAAATATAATGTTTTGAAAAGGTAATTTTGGCACAATCTTTTTAAAGTTGAATTAGTTTTTATAAAAGCGTAGAAGTGTGCTTTGTTTCACACAATACTCCTCTTATTAGATTCCCTATGCAAAATGTGGAGACATATTTGCAAGGCATTATAACCCTTTTTTAATGATTTGTATGTGTATTTACAAGCAATTTTATACATTTTAGCAAGATTTCTAATAAATTTGTAATCTATTTTTTAATAAAAAAAAACTTGCTCAAACTAATAAAGGAAACTATTATTAAAATTCTGCTTCAGTTTGTCAAAATATTTACATTTTTTTGCAAAATATCATATTAAGTATCAATAAATTTTGTTATTTACAACTACGTATATGTCAGTATGACCCATTGTCTCCTGTAAGAGACACTAATTTTCTCAATTAAAAAAATTGAAATATTTTTTCAACATTTTTTGGAACATTTTGATATATTTAGAAACTATTAGTGCAAAAATTAATGAAATTAAAAATTCAAAGTTGGTTTTGGGTCTGAGGAGGTAGGTTAATTTAAAACTTGGGTGCATTGCAGGGAAAGCTGGAGATCAGTGAATGGAATGTCACATGTATGACCACCAGTAGGTCAAGCAAAAACTGCTTACTGGCAAAATTATTTTGCATTTTCGAATTCAGGATAGAACATATATTAATTTTCAGCAATAAAAAAACATCATTTTTTGGGTCGGAAATTGGAAAAATAATCCGACCTAGAAGGGGTTAAAATTACTTTGTTAAGGGAACCATGAATATCAAATTATACACAAGAGATTCAGTTAAAATTATATTCCCTGCAAGCAAAGCTGGTCGCTGAAGGCAGCTAGTATCTATTATGTATGTGTTCGAAAAGTAGAGAGTTATCTTAAATATGTTAATGCATGTTTACAAAATGACAGTGAATTCTCGATAATCCTACATTCAAGTATCCGGAAAGCTCAACTAACCAGAAAATGAATTTTTCTAAAAATTTTACATCCGAGCGCCAAAATTTAGCACTCGCGGAAAATTTATTTCTGGAATGCAACCTCCGCTTTGTACGGAGGGGTGTAGAAGAAAAAAAAGCAATATACAGTACTGTGACGTACACAGACTTGTTTTATGGGGGGGTTCAAAGTAAAAGTGAGAAAAAAAAAAAAAATAAATAAAAGGTCCTCACCTTTCGCTGAAAAACGAGACCTAAAAACGAAATCGACAAGCAAGCAAAAAAAAAAAAACCTCGGCAGGGGGGTTACTCCAGATTGGTAAGTCTCTTTCTTTTCCTTTATTTATTTACTCTCCAAATACTGGCAGATGTTGATTCGGATTACGTAATATCATGTGCAGGAGAATTGGAGGCTCGTGTATTGCCCTTGTGATTTTTTAAAAGATAATTAGTTTTGATATTCAATCTGGGATTTGTTTAAGATCACTTAAAAGAGTTTTATTATGCTTGCTGAGTAGAATATTTTTCAGTTTCGTTAGCTATTTTTATATGTTTACAATTTATATATTTACGGTAAAAATTCGGCTATAAATCATACTTCCTTTTTTTTATCATCAATGTTAAATTAAAATCTTAATGATATGTTTTGTAAATACAATGTTTTGGAAGATACAAAAGTATTCTCAAAAATTAAATTTAATGCATATTTCAAAATTACAAAAACAAATTATTTGGCCGAAAATATCAAAAAAAAAAAAAAAACTCTATAATCTCCTCCCCCCCCATTTTTCCCGTCATACTCAACTATCCGGACTTTTCAGGTGTTCGGAAATCGCCGTTTCCCGAGCACTCCGGTTAGTTAAGCTTTTACTGTATTATTTCTAGTGGTGGTTCATCTGTAGGTGCTACTCATATGCAGTATCCCAACAAGTATTTCAAAAACTTATCTTTTCCTTCTAAAGATTTTTCCGCCATTGAGAGTTCCACCATCTGATACAAATAGATTTATATCATTTATCAATCATATCCTATAGCCACAATCTGAACATAAAAAAATCTATTAGTGTTCCATAGAATTTTTATTTTCGAATTCAAGTTTCTATCTTTGAATGGGAGTATTCTGCAACTTTTAAAGTGCAGCAATGGGGTATTGTAAAAAATGAACTGCTTTTTATTTGAGAACTGTTTTCCAATCAAAAAGGAGAGGGGGGAAATTATTCAGTTTTCATTAGAAACAAACATATATATACAGAATTTTTTTTTCTTAACAAAATACCCAGATATACAAATAAATTTTTTTTTATTCGAATATAACTTGCATTACTTTTTGTCAAAAAGTAATGCTCAAGAGTAATTTATTACACTGATAAGAATGAAATACAGTTTATCATATCACTAGATCTAGCATACATCAAACCAATACTTGAACCATCATGATTGAAATTCAAATATGAATCGTTTAGCAAGCTTCACATTTTAAAAAAATGTGTAATGCATAAAAATTTAATAGATTCCTTCTAAACAGTCTGCTAAAGAAAAAATAAAGTGGACAGTGGGTTGGAAGAAAAGGAAATAAAATGATTTAATGCCAATGATTAGAACATAATTTAATCTCAATGATAATGAATTTTTTAATTTTTAAGTACGAACATCACCACTTAAGCTGCTTTTTCTGAGTGTTTCTCAAAAACAAGGATTTTGAGTTAAATCATATATATATATTAAGAAGTTATTTGACAAGAATAATTCAAAGCAGGAAAAATCATTCTCAGTAGTTTTATTTTATTTTTTCACTATTTTTTTCAATAACATGCTAACATTATTCATAAATAAGGACTAGAGTTATTGGACAATTCAGAAATTCTTCAGCTTAAGAATAACTAATGCAAAATGCTGAAACTTACAATTTTGGGATGTCTTGTTTACTTACTGTAATAACTTAAAAGTATTTTGTAAAAAAATGCTTTTGCTTAAAAATTATCACTCATATTATTAAAATAAGCATCTTGATATGCTTCACACTGAATGGCTCAGTTATAATAAATAAGAAGTCATATTAAAAAATGAATTTTTGTCTAAAATCTTTTCAACTATATTTTAGATGTGGAAATAAAATATAAAAAAGGGGAATAATGAAACAGTCCTCTATCAGTCCACAAATCCCAATGAAAATGCTTTTCACCAAAATAAAAATTCTAAAAAAGTAGACAATTTGTTTCACTAATATTTATTTCAAATTAGAACTGTAATAACAACCAAAACTAGAATTTCTCAAGACACATACAAAATAATTTTCACTTTAAATGAATGCAAAAAGAATATGGTATTTATTTGTAAGGGAAAGCACACATACAAACTATAAGGTTTGGTGACACTCTGAAACTCACAAATTTGCAGCTCGAAAATATTTTAAAGTGTTTAAAATGCTCCCATATTACACATATGATCATTATACAACTTTGTGGCACACTCTGTTATATACAGCCATGTAAAAGAAATGATTACTGGTGGCTGATAAATCATTAGAAGCTGTAAAACATGTAAAGTCTTTGGAAAAGATAAGATTGTAAAAACATTTCAAAGAATCCAACTATAAAAATGCAGCTAATAATAAACAGAAAAGCATGTAAGGTAAAGCACGAAATTTCCTGATACCATATATTTCTTCATAAATTAAAATATGTAAATTATCATGCACAATAAATGTAAAAAACTTATAATACACAAATAAATTTTATGCTTATATACAGTAAAAATTAATATTTCTTCCCTATAGCATTTATTTATTTAAAACCCACATGAAACCATCATACCTCGAGATAAATCCCGAGACAGGCCGGTAGGGAAGAGAAACACTCTACAGCACAGCAAAACAAATCTTGTAATAATAAACTAAGAGTAAAATTGCATAAAAAAAAGAGTTGAACATAATAAACACAAGGAAAATTTAAAAGAAATGGAATAGATTAAAAGCAATCACATCAATTCATTGACACAAGACTTTGACCTATTAAGGAGTCTTCCTATGGTACGGCAAAATAACACTGCATTTACAAAAGTTAAAAAATTTGCCAATGGTAAGAAAATATAATGATAACAAAGGGTATAAGAGTAAGTGGCTAGTCTTTCTCAAATCAATAAGGAGTTTATTGAAAAATAAGCAGTAATCTTCGCCATACAACTCATGTAAAAAAAATATGCTTCATCTAACAGTGCAACTAGTTAAGTTGAAAAATGGTATTTGTAGATATTTTCCAAAATCATCATAGTTTGTCAAATATATATATATATAAAAAGAATAGATAATCACTTCTGAATTGATATTTACAAAATGTATGTTGATGGAGAAAAAAATTAACACATAACTTGCTGTCAGTATCAGATAAGAAATGATGACTTAAGTTACACACAAATATAACTTTAGATACATATATAGCAGAAAAGTGATGCAATTAAGGCTGTTACTTTAGATAGACATAAATAAGAAATTAGTATAGTTGAATATTGATTTATGTACAAATATATCTGACCAAATAGTCTTTATTATTTTTTGATTATAGTTCAAATAAATTTTTACCATACGGTTTGATTATTACAGAGGATGCCTTAACCACATAAAATAATGATTATGGAAAACACACTATGGTTAAGTAAAGAAGATTGGTTAGTTTTGTATGAATACAATTTTACTAATCTTCTCTCAACTTTCCAAATACATTGAAAAAATGGGGGCCAAGGGAATCATGTTTTAGGCAGTTAAATTATGTATTTTTTTACTTCCAAGTCAATAAAATGTGAATGACCTTCATGAGGGATTACTAAACTTGGTCAGTTTGATTAGTGAATTACAATGTTAATAATGTAGTACTCACAGTGAATTAAACCTTTCTAAGGCCATGGGAAGTATACATACAACCAAATTCATAAATTTTTAAATGTCCATGGTATGCCCACGCCCATTTTACCATATCCGAGTATAACTGCTATTCCTTAAGAACTTCAGAAACAACGAATAATGTTAATAAACAAATGTAGTTTAACAATCAAACTAATTATCAACATTTTCAGATAATAAATGTGCCAACATCTAGAACTGAAAAGAAAGTTGGAAAAAGTTGCCAAATTGTTCGATGAAACAAAAAATAGATGTTTCAATTTCTTATCTCAAACAATAATAAAGTGTCCCGATTTGTTAAGCAATTATTAATTAACTAACAAATCAAATTAACGTTAAACAATAAGCTAAATGAATTCCTTTTCTAAATCAGTCTTGATCCCCAAAGTATTTTAATATACCACAACTAGAAAAAAAATTACCCTTTAAAGGGTTAAAAAGAATATGCTGATTTGAGTTTTTGTTTAATTCCGTGTTGTCAGTCTATTATTTAAGTTTATTTAATCTTTTTTCTGTGTCAATGAATTAAACATGTCCCATATAAGCTTCTTCTTTGCATGGGTAACTTTATGTGATTTCAGATGTGGTTTATGTGAAAATGCTTTTCCACATTCTTCACATACGTAGGGTTTCTCATTTGTGTGAATCATAATGTGTTGTTTCAAATGACTCATATAGGAAAATGCTTTACCACATACACCACAAGAATAAAGTTTTTCTTTTGTTTTTTCTTTTGTATGAGTATGATAATGCGTACTTAGATTACGTTTGTCAGTAAATCTCTTGCTGCATATGTCGCAC
>BGPR01009943.1:0-42109 GCA_013235015.1 Araneus ventricosus | reverse complement strand
AAGCAATGGCAGTGAAAACAAAAATACACAATTTTTAAATACACATTTAAATTTAAAACATCTGATTCACGTATTCTTTTGTTTGTTTAAAATCCTATCCTGATGCACTTGTGAAACTGTCTTCGTTAAAACACTGTACTGAAAAGGTCCCCTTCTTCTTCACTAATGATTCAGTTACATTCCATATAAAATATATCTAACATTTGTATTCCATTTTTTTTAAAGCCTAAATACTCTTCTGTAAAAATAAAGAGCAAAAGTGAAAACTAAGAACTTTTTACTTTCTCCTATACGACATATAAAAAGAGAAAATACAGTAGTCGTCGCTTGTAGTAATTACGGATATTAGGATCAGTCGGTTGAACTAATCAAAATAGTGTGGAATGAATCTCCCATATCTTAGTACACAGAAAATCTGCCTGTTCTAGTGATCAGCAATTCGATTGAAGCGATCAGTTTCGATGAGATGGCGCCAAAGAAAATGAGGAAAACGACAATGAAGAGGGACCAGAAGAAAAGCCCTCATCAACTCAAGAAACTCTTCAAGCCCTTTGTACTTTAAAAAGATCAGACCCATATAGTGCCGAATCTTTTGATTATTCATCTGCACGATTTATCCCACGAATGCTTGTAAAAAATGAGTCGCGCTTGAAAACTTTTTTAAGAAAGCTTAAAAATTTAAATTTGTATGGGATTTCTTTTCCCAATTCTATACTTGTATCAATGTCTTTTTTCTATTTAAAAATGAACAAGTACATCCCAACAATGTACTGTGGTCTGTTTTTTCTGCTATCCTTGTATACCTACAGATCTGCATTACTTTTGAGGCATTTTGGATGTACTAATCATTCAGATCTAGTGATCACCTTGGCTTTGATCAAAAGTGATCACTACAAGCGGTGTCCACTGTACGGTGACCGTCAAAAAATTCAACCTCAAGATTTTCATGAAACTCCAAGTCTTTTCCTGAGAACGAAAAACATCTTTGGAATTATCTCGGTCAGTCTTTGAGAACATGATGGCACAAAAAACGCACAAGTTTAAACAGACAAAATTTGTTATGTGGTGTCTTTACATTGAAATTGTAGATTTCTATCTAATTTGGTATGAAACCTGTCTATCTATTTGACTTTTACAGGTTACCAATTACAGGTGTAATTTGTGGAGGGGTGAATTTTTCTCTTTCCTTATAACAGGCCCATATTAAGCCCTGTAGAAATCAGTGGCATAGCTATAGGGGAGGGTCCGCCCCAGGCGACACTTCTAAAGGGGCAACAAAATCAGGCATGCTGGAAAACAATTTTATAACTAAGAAGAGCAGAGGACTAGATCAATCATTGTATACACAAAAAAATATCTACTGTAATAAATTCATATTTTCCCCTTTTTTTTTTGGCAAATTGCCGGTAGGTGAAATCAAGATTGGTGGTGGACACAGGACTTCACAACCTGTCTGTAGACATCAAACGACAAAACGGTATTAAATCAATTGTTCCAATAAAATTCATTTTTGTATTTTGAGGTTTATGTGATTTGCAAAGGAAGGGCGGCAAAAGTTGCAGTTACGCCACTGGTACCAATACAAGCTTCGGCAGCTCTTTTCCCATCCCGAACTTCAAAAACCATATATTTTGTTATTGATTTTCATTTAAACCTCTACACAAGCAGTTTTAAGATACAAGTATTAAGTCAAACTTTAATAACAAAATATTTAATTGTGGATCACCTTCAGGAGAGTTGGTGTTAATATCTCACAAATAAAAACAAAATGTCAAATTCAAATTTAGCAAGTAATTTTTCAAAACACAGTAAAAAAAAGAATGACAAAACTTTTTTTTTTACACAATCCAAATACTCTAACACAAAGTTTGCCATGACTGCTAAGTCAGACAGCCAGCTGCAAAATAAACTGGACCACACTAATATGCCAGCGAATTTCAAAACATTAAAAAGAAGAAAAATCCTAAAAATCACGTCCCGAAATTTAAAGAGATGCTTGATTTTAATTTGATTAAGTTCGAATACATGGCTCTAGTAAATTTGATGACAACATTAAATTAAATTACCTTGAAAACAATGCAAACTCTCCCAAAAAACAAAACAAAACAAAAAAAAACGAGGCGTCTGAGCCCCTAGGCAGTTGCCTACTTGATAATGTGGCCCTGCCTTATAACTGAAAAAAAGGCATATCTCTTCGCCTAAACGCAACTGGATAAACATAGTACCACTGGACTGGATCTTTTATGAGCAAGATTTGCGATAAGTAATAATAGTTGATGTAAATAAGCTAAACTGTTACTTTACTTTATAAGCATATACAGGGTATCCCCAAAAAGTGGAATAAGCGTTTATTTTCTTGAATATTGATCCTATACATATACTTATGGTTACAAAGTTTCATCAAATAAGGTGGGAATTTATATGAAAACACTTTGGTTTCTGTGGAGATAGATAATAAAAAGTAAAAAAATAAATAAATAAATAAAATGAACAGCCTCCCCATACTGTAAAAATGTCAATTAGTAAAATATTCCATTTACATTCATCTATGAACATACAAAGTTGCATGCGTCTATCTGCAAAATTTACAGAGATATTAGAAGGCAAATTTTCTGACTAAGACCACTTTTTCATATCTCTGACTGCTGTTTGATCGAGTAATTTGATCTGCGATTCAGGGATAATACACATGTTTCAACAAGTTATTAAAAGGGCAGAATCAGGAAATAATAATGCATTTATTAACTCACATTAAATTTAAAAATGGTCAAATAATACATTAATTGAACTATTTACAATAGCTCAAAATGCGAACCTCCAACAAATATCCAAAGCAGTGGCGTCTCATCTGCTCAAAAACAAAAACAGTGCTACAAAAATATTATTAGGATATAATTGGAATACAATTTTTAAAAAGTAGCTTTACCTTTAAATAGCCCAAATGTGTACTTGTAATGAAATGAATTGTATTTCAGAAAACCACCGTCGTATCTTTTTCAGGGAATGGCTTTTAAGAAAAGAAAAAAAATATATAGTAACCAGCCAAGTTACAATTGAGGCACCATGAATGTGAATCCGAAACCTAAAAACAGCCAATGAAAGAAAAGATGAAGAAAAACAAATTAAGAGCGCGAAGGCAAACCTAGGGTGGAAGTGTGTGTGTGTTGGATGCATTAGTTGTCTGAGCACCAAACAGGAACTTCCGAAAATAAGGTTTGGAGACAGAAAGGTTTCAAAGACAGAAAGGATAGCTTTTTGCCTTCATATCATTCAGTTGTGCACAATAAGCGAATTTTGGTGCTTTCCAACACTATTTGATGAGTAGCCCCATCCTATGTCTGTCTTACTTGTTGATTCATTTACTGTCTTCTTTTAACGATTTTATTACTTTTCCATTTCCATTGATCATCGAACTACTCTCAAAGAGGAAAAGTACACAAATAAGAATAAAAACGAAAATATGAATTTTAAAAATAATTTTAGTGGGTTCTACAACTCTGCAGCCTTAAAAGATGAACCGCCACTACCTTTAGGTAAAGCTTAATAAGTTTCAACATGTCATTACATTAAGGATAACAAGAAAAAAAAATTCATAAAATAGCTAGTGGCACATTGTCTACAGATGCCATGGAGATTCTGATTTTTTATTTTTTTTTACATTAAGTCAATAAAATGTGAACCACCTCTATGAGGGATCATTGAACTTAGTCAGTTTGATTAGTGGATCTCAATGTTGAAACTAAGAATGTAGCACTTACAGTAAATTAATCTTATCTAAGGCCATGAGAAGTATACATACCACCAAATTCATAAATTTTTAAAAGTCCATGGTAAGCTATTTTTTCATCTCTGGAGTAGAACTGCTATCTCTTAATAACTTCAGAAACCACAAAAAGAATAAATAAACAAATGTGGTTTTAATAATCAAATTAATTATTAACATGTTCAGATAGTAATGGGCCAACATCTCACACTGAAAAGAAGGCTGGCATAAGTTCTAAGCAAATTTTTCAATGAAACAAAAACTTAGATGTTTCAATTTCTTATCTCAAACCAAAATGAAGTGTCCTGATTTGTTAAGCAATTATTAAATAATTAACAAATCAAATTATTTTTAACTAATCGTCTACACGAATTCCTTTTCTTAAATCAGTCTCAATCCCAAAAATATTTTAATATACTACAACAAGAAAAAAATTTACCCTTTAAAGGGTTTTAAAAAAATCTATTGATTTCAGTTTTTGTTTAATTCAGTGCTGTCAGTCAATGTGTTTAAGTTTCTTTAGTCTTTTTTCTGTGTCAATGAATTAAATATGTCCCATATAAGCTTCTTCTTTGCATGGGTAACTTTATGCGATTTCAGATGTGGTTTATGTGAAAACGCTTTTCCACATTCTTCACATACATGAGGTTTCTCATTTGTGTGAATCCGATTGTGTTGCTTCAAATTAGTTCTACAGGAAAATGCTTTACCACACACAACACAAGAATATGGTTTTTCTTTTGTATGAGTACGATAATGTGTATTTAGACTGCCCTTGTCAGTAAATCTCTTGCTACATATGTCGCACACATAAGGCTTTTCATCAGCATGAACGAAATAGTGCGTATGCAAATAACGTTTTTGAGAATATGCTTTGCCGCATATATCACATACATGAGTTTTTTTATTTGTATGAGTAAGAACATGTCTATTTAAAACACATTTCAGAGAAAATGTTTTGCCACACTCCTCACAAGCAAATGGCTTCTCATTTGTATGAACTCTGTAGTGATCGGTCAATGCAGTTTTTTGCTTAAAACCTTTGCCACAGACATCACATGCAAAAGGCTTCTCATTTGTATGAGTTAGATAATGCGCGTTTAAATGGCACTTCTTTTTGTAAGTTTTGCTACACACGTCACAAACGAAAGGTCTCTCATTCGTATGAGTTCGGAAATGTTCGTTTAAATGATCCTTGCTAGCAAATGACTTGGTGCAAATGTCACACGTGAAGGGCTTTACATTTGTGTGAGTATGCTGGTGTTTCTTCAGACCACCCATTCGAGAGAAACTTTTGTTGCATGTTACACATATAAAAAGATTTTCCCTTGTATGAAGACGATAATGGCATTTCAAACTGAACTTACTAGCGAATAATTTACTACAAACATCACATTCATGGTGTTTACACCCTGAATTAAGAGAACTTTTCTTTTCTGAAGTACTGAGTGAATCTTCCAGTTCTGTGTCACTAACAGAATGTTTTATTTCTGAATCATCAAAAGTATCTGTGGATTCCAAATCATGAAGATGATTTTTCATACCTGAATCATTAAAAGCATCCTTCATTTCTGATTCAACAAGAGAACTCTTCATATTTGATTCATCAAAAGAATCTTTCAATTCAAAATTGCTTAGAGATTCTTTTATTTCAGTGTTCTTAAGAACTTCCATGTGTAAAAAATATCTTAGGGTGATGTTAAAAGATACACTCAACTATGCAAATATTTTCTTTCACAGCACTATCAAAATATATTTTAAAGCTAACATTTTGATATTCTCTTTGTCACATGGTAATAACAATCACAAGATTTCTGACTAAGCAGAAAGTAATTTGATAAATTATTTGTTAAAAGCATTGTTTGCTTTATTTTGTTGAGAAAGTGATATGTTTTTATAATAAATTCTACTCACAGGATAATAATGGGCAATGGCAAACTCTGCTTCTAAACTGAAAAGAATTTTCTTTGCTGAAAAACAAATAGGACAGGTCTGTTTTTAAAGGAATTAGAAGTATTTTCTTTAAATCCATATTTGATCGAAGTTCTTCTTTTCAAAAATCGATATATTGAGATTCTTTTCCATCATCTCTGTGGAAAGAAAGAAAAAAATAATTATTTTATATTCACAATAAATATTCTTATTTCACATACAAGATTAAATTAAAAATGTTTCATACTATGAAATAGGTTTATAGTACTACAAAAATGGAAAATTTTTCTTAATTGAGAAAGAATTTTTTAAAAATTAAAAAAAAAAAAAATGGAAGGAAAAAACACTGTGGAAAACGGACATATTTTCTAAAGTAACTTTTCATTAAAAGTTTCTTAATCGTATTTTTATATTAAAAAAAAAGTATTTTTACTCTACATTAGATGATAATTGGATACATTTTTTAAAACTGAGCATATAGTCACACCAGTATAAAGTTAAAGCACTGAAAAACTGTCAAACATAAACAGTAGGATATGAAAGGAAAGCAATGGCGGTGAACATAATTATCTTTTAAATACACATTTAAATTTAAAACGTCTATTTCAGAATTTCTTATTGTTTGTTTAAAATTCCACACTGATGTATTTGTTGCACCTATCTAGTTAAGACACTATATGGAAAAGGTATTTTTCCCCAATTCCTCAATAATGGTTAAGTCATATTCCACACAAAATAAATCTAACGTTTCAAGATTTTGCAGTTTATTACTAACTAATGCTTTAACATATTGCAAAGCATTTGATTTTTTTAAACATGATAATGTTTTTAGGTCGCCATTCTTTCTGTAAATTGAGTGATGTGAAAATCGCTATGCACAGAATACGACTGATGCAATCAAGCTGGACGAAGACAAGACACCCGAATCAATCCTAAAACATTATTATGCTACGATATTTTGGACTCTTCAAATACTTTGTTTACAAATAAAATTTTGGCTAGGAAAACACTTTCTACCCAGGCGAAACTGATCTTCGTGATCATACATATGGGTCATTCCATGTCAAGTGATCCAGAGCTGGTTGCTTGACCATTTTAAAATCAAATAATTTTTTGTATGTTGATTCCTACATAATTACAGAGTCCAAAAAGACTAATTTTGATTTTTTTTTTTATCTTTTTCTGAATTCCGATGGCAGCCATTTTTGTTTCACAAAACATGCCGATTTTTGCATTTGTAGGGGTTTGCGTTAACTTATACTACTCAGAACTGGTGAACCTGAGGTTGATGAAACAAAAACCAGTTTATTCAGGAAGATACAGACTTTATTATCTCCAGTACACATGTAAGGAAAATTGTATCCCAAATAGCAAAAATCAGCTTAAAAGTTTGACTTTAAAAATGACAAATTTTCAATTTTTGAAAGCATATAATTCCCAAAGGGAATCTATTCTCCATATTACTTTTGTGGGGATGTGTAGCTACCTTAATGTACTATATTTCCAAAAAATTTCAACCCCTGAGATTTGCTTCTTTTAAGAGCTACGGGCTTTAAAAATCCGAAAATTTCAAAAAAAATCAAAATTTTGACACCTTATATCTTTGTTGGGGCAAAGTTTAAAAATCTGAAATTTTTACAGATAAACCCTCTATAGTGTATTATACTTCTGTAAAAATTCATGTTTGATATTTATATACAAGTCAAGTTAGAGGACTTTAAAAATCCCATAAAAAACGTATTTTTTGCCGAAAATGACGGATCATAAATTTGACTAAGTATTATTTTTATCATTAATAAATTATAACATGATATAACTTTAGGTTCCACAGTATAATTGAGGCTTCTCTATTTACTTATTTTATAACACAGTTTTTACTATGGTTACCATTGTTAAAACACTTTAAAACTTCAAATAAAAGTATCGATATATTATTTACAACTAACACAACACAAAAGTATGGATATACTATACACATGAGTCAGGTTTATCGTTCTACCTTGATTTGTATTCATTAAGAAGTTTTGATATTGCTTCACTTAGTTTTGGGGAAATGTTATGCGTCCTTCCAGTAGTTGTTGTAGTTCTAAGGCAATTAGTTTCCTTAAAACATTGTTCATAGGCACCCAAGTCTGGTCTTTCTCCTTTTTCTTAAAAGCTGTCCTTGGGCCGGCGGGGGTGATAAAATGTTACAAGCACATCTTTATTTATATCACTATCATTCACCTCTGCCAGCCACCATTGACCATCACATACACATGCAATAGAATCTCTCGTGTGAAGTGTTATTTGTACAGCTTTTGTAGTGGAATAAATTTCATTCGCTTGTGAAGTAATGAAGCACTTCAGGTTACTCTTTGACACAGGAACAAAACAATGGAAACTCCTTGTACCAGTAATTGCCACATAGTTTTCAAATCGGTCAAGAAGTTTATTGTTATGATGTTGAATGATTTCTTCATATTTTATGTAAGTGAAGGCGATTCCTTTTAAATGTTCATGACAAAATTCAAACATTTCTGCTGGTGTCAATATTTGGTTAGTGTACGGTCGCTGGAGACTTGCTTTGGTTTGTTGAAGTCTATCGCAAAAGTTTGTGAACAGGTCTGAACATCCACACATTTTGTTAAATAAGTATATTAGGCCTACAGCATTTTAAGAGATTATCTTATAAATAGAAACATGACATAATTTAATGTTATAACTTAACAGAATAAATACAAAGTAAAATTAATGCACCAAATGGCGCATTAATTGAAAATATAAATGCCATAAGAATTAATTTGAATTGTAATTTTAATTAAAAATATTACTTGAGGTCATATTATAATTTATTGATGATAAAAATAATATTTAGTCAAATTAATGCTTCGTCATTTTCGGGAAAAAATACGTTTTTTATGGGATTTTAAAGTCCTATAACTTGACTTGTAGATAAATATCAAACATGAAATTTTTACAGAAGTATAATACACTATAGAGGGTTTATCTGTAAAAATTTCAGATTTTTAAACTTTGCCCCAACCAAGATATAAGGTGTCAAAATTTGGATTTTTTTGAAATTTTCGGATTTTGAAAACCCGTAACTCTTAAAAGAAGCAAATCTCAGGGTTGAAATTTTTTGGAAATATAGTACATTAAGGTAGCTACACATCCCCACAAAAGTAATATGGAGAATAGATTCCCTTTGGGAATTATATGCTTTCAAAAACTGAAAATTTGTCATTTTTAAAGTCAAACTTTTAACCTGATTTTTGTTATTTGGGATAAAATTTTCCTTAAATGTGTACTGGAGATAATAAAGGCTATATCTTCCTGAATAAACTGGTTTTTGTTTCATCAACCTCGGGTTCACCAGTTATGAGTAATAAAAGTTAACGCAAACCCCTACAAACGCAAAAATCAGCATGTTTTGTAAAACAAAAATGGCTGCCATCAGAATTCAGAAAAAGATAAAAAATTAAAATTAGTCTTTTTGGACTCTCTAATTATGTAGGAATCAACATACAAAAAAGCATTTGATTTTAAAATGGTCAAGCAACCAATTATTTTTTTCTGGATCACTCGACATGGAATGACCCATATATATATAGAGAGAGAGAATAGAAAACAGTAAAAAACGGTCTTTTTTCTATAATGGTTTTGTATATTTTTTCTTTTGTTAATATTCTATATATATAGTGATATCAACCGTTATATAAAGAATGTAATATCTTAATATTCAAAATGAAATTAACAAACTTATCTATAATGCAATGCAAAAACTTAAATTTTTAATTAAACTAAATCTAAAATATAAACTAAAATAAAACCACTGTTTTAAATAATTCTTAAAAATATAATATTTTAAATATTCCAATTGTTATTTCTAAAAATTTTAATTATTCGCATGAATTTTAACTTATACTGGGTTTTTTTAATTTAGGTATCAGAATAATTTTTGAATTTCAACAATTTGCTAATTAATGCTGACATAGTGTGGCATATTATTCTGTGTGTTGGTAAGTAGTGGATTTTTTGAATATTGGTAAATGCTACGTATAACATATTGATTATTAATTCATAGTTAAAAATGATTGAGAATTTTTATTGAATGTAGAATTCATTATTTTATGTGCAATATTTAATAGGTGCAATATACTTGTACGTGTATTTTAGATGCATTCTAGATTCTTTTCCTATAATGATGCAATATTTTTAGGGTTAAGTATGGTATTTTCTTTCTTTTTTAGGTTTAATTACCCTTTCTGTTTTTTCAACAATTGGTAACAGGGATGGTTTGTGCAACAAAATTGATTTAACCGGCTAAAGCTTGTCTAAAACCAAGCCACCATTTTAATTGTTGAAATCTCCAAATGTTTGGATTGCCCTTTTCAATTCTATAGATTGTAACAAAGTTCATAGATATGTTTAAATTTTCCATATGCTCTTAGTATATATTTAGTATTTCTGTTTATTAGATTATATTTTAGATTTAGTTTAATTAAAAATTTAAGTTTTTTGCATTGCATTATAGATATGTTAGTTAATTTCGTTTTGAATATTTAAGATATGACATTGTTTATATAATAGTTGATATCACTACATACATATATATATAGCTTGTTTAGACTATGTTGGATTTTATTTTCCTAACTCAAGACTACAAAAAAATAATATATATATATAAGAAACAATTATATATCAAAAGCACAAGCTAAATAATAAAAAAAAAACATTCATAAACAACAAAATGTAAAAAAGCAATATAATAAATCTATCGAAAGAAAGTACCAAGAGTTTTAATAGAGAAAAAAAAATATATAAGAATAAAACAAAAGGGGGAAATTAATAATATAAAACACAAATGCAACGAATGCAGAATAAATGCTGCAATTCTAGGAGTGTTGCGGAAATATATCAAATTCAAATTTATTTGGACAGACAAAAGAATGGAAAGTATTTCGGTAAAATAGTATGGATGCTTCATCAGGAAGGTGAAATCCATACTAACCGTATTATAAACATCCCAACACTTTCTGTGAACAGTGTTAGCTTAATAAAATTAAAAGAACACTGCCTTCACTCCGAGTGTTAGGATAGACGAATTCGATATTTCGAAAACATCCAGTCCCCAATACGACATCTTTCTTCTGCCTTCTATCCTGCTGGTTGCTTCTATCCTTATGTACAATTAATTTAAATTCTTGGTTTTAATTCATTTTCTTTCTTTTTTGTCTATCCTAACACTTGGGGTGTAGGATAGACAAAAGTGTTCTTTTAGCCTTATTAACTAACACTGTTCGCAGAAAGTGTTGGGATATTTATAATACGGTCAGTATAGATTTCAGCTTCCCTGATGAAGCATCCGTACTTTTTTACCGAAATACTTTCAATCCTTTTGTCTCTCCATATAAATTTGAATTTGATATATAAAGGAGACACAGAGAAAACTGGCTTTTGAATGCGCAAGTCCCCTACAAGGAAAAAAAGAGTAAAGTAAACCGAAAGAGTAACAGGATATTTATACATATCTATAAACACACTGAATCCACGCTTTTATCAACTCGTGAGAACTAACAGTGTAGAAATATTTAATATCTTAAGTTCTTGGAAATAATTTTGACATCCAACATATTATTTCTGTTGTCAATATTCCTTTTTCTCAACTAATACAAAGCCTGTAGCGATGAATAAGGTGTCAATGGATAGGAATTCAGACACAGCATACTCAGTTTAAGTTAAAAAACTTTTTTTTTTTTAAATAAAAAAAACCATGTCTAAACCTACTCGCCCAAAGTGTTTAGAGCGTTTTAAAGGTCGATGAGGAAACATTGTTTAAAATTTCAGTTAAAAGAAAACCTAAAACATCATTGATACGCGCTTTCTCATTGGTATTTAGTCGTGCGTTTTCAGACCAACGAGATAGGCCCCTTTCACATTATGCGGTTGCAACCGTTACGGCAAGAATGCATTAGGCCGTCTCTTGGTGGTAAACTGAAGAAATGAGTGGGAGCTTTCACACTAGCCGATCGCGGTTTGAGTTCGTTTGTTGGGGTTTAAACCAGCCGCGTGCGCGACTGAATAGAACGGCGCCGTTACGACTTCGTCTTAGTAGTAATGTATAAAAATATGCTGACGCTTTCACACTGCGCGAATTTCATCCGCCCGCCGTCCATCACCTTCACAAGGTCACTTGTTCTTTTTGCTTTCTCGAAGCTTTTGCAGTTAATTAATGATTCCATTATTTTTATAGAATGCTTCAAAATTTAATTTTACTATTGTCTTTGTCATTTTTAAATGATTTCATTGTTATTAAAGAATGCACTTTCATTTAATTTGAGTGTTGTTCACTGTGTAATTTTTTAATGTTTTCGTTATTTTTTCCTATTTAAAATTTAGCTATTTTATTTTATTTCAAAATATGCCAATGCTAAAAAATTTTATGTACTTTTATATTGTGTAAGATCAGGGCCATCTTAAGATTTTTCAGTGTTTGCCGCTCCATAAGCATCCTAACTAGGAAACTGGGTATTTTGGCCCAAACAAAATACCTAGCTAAAAAAATAATTCAGGAGCATTATAATGTTTTGATAACATTATATTCTCCTAGGTTATTTTATTAACTAGGTTCTATACCATATTATAACATATAAAATTGTATAACATATTTAGAATTACAATTAAATAATTTTTTTTGATTCAAAATAAGTATAGAAAGTTTTTATTATCCCTTGGATCAATAGCACCCTGTTCTTCTGCCTCATTTGCCCTTTGGATAAGACGGCCATGTATAAGGTATTGGAAACGAATTATATACTATTTCATGTAAATTAATAAAAATCTGGATAGCAGTGTCTAATAATCATGACTGAATTCTAAGATAACAACATATATTTTATTTCTGAAGTCGCAATTTCAAGAAACTTTTTACCTTTCATAAGTAATTCCGACAGTCTTATAGAATTCTTCAGTATTTTGAACTCTTTATGGAGATTCCATTAAAGTTTCTGATTTTTTTATGATTTTATTTGAAAATTTAAATCATTCTGAATATATCATGATATTGCACATGAGTGTACTTGAAATAATTGAAAAGATATAGTCAAAACCCATCTCAATATAAAGAGATGTTTGGTGAGTGATTTATACTTTAAATACTTCCACACAGGATTTTTAAAATATTGTTCATCAAACACACAGAAATTCCCCTGCTATGTTTATACAAACACAATGAAAACACATGCAAAATCAAAGCATTGCGTTATAGTTTTTTTTTTCAGTGCGTGGTATCTTACATATAATTTTCAAGAAAAAGTTATACTATTTTAACGTCATAAAAAGTGATTAAAGCATAGCTGATTATTTACCATGTTAAATGATTTTAAAGCTGTGATATTTCGAAGGGAATTTTCATAACATTTGTTTGCAATGGGTTGCTTAGTTTTTTTAAATCCTGCGCGCAAATGAAATCCATGTTCAACAACTTATGTATAACCGATTTACGTAATATATTATTAATATATACATTTGCAATGCTTAAAATTATTACACTGACTTCAAAATCCATACCTAGGGAGGAACTTATTTTATGTAATTATGGTAAAAACAAAATCCATAAGTTTTTGCTAAGTAATAAACAGTCGCACTTTTGCTATTGCCTTTTCGTTGTTAAAGGTCCTATAACACTTTAGGTTTTAAACACAAACGATTAAGATTTAAAAATAAGTGTCAGTTACTTGCGATTTTGTTTAGTTATATTAACGTCCCGTTTTGAAGCAACACGAGGGCTATTTTAGGACGGACCTCGCCATTTTGAACCGCGGTCACATGACTAGGACGACACCTGAGCTGGCACCCCCTCTCCTAAGTTTCGTCTCACAGCACAGGGAGGACGTTTCACCCCTACCTATGATTTAACAGGCAACACAGTTACTTCAGAGTCACAGCTACCATTTTTGTCGGTTGAATGCAGTTCCAAATGTTAGTATTTTGCCGCAGAGTATAATTTTTTATTCTGTTGTGGAATTCATCAAAAGATGCTACAGACATTCCGACATTCATCTGCAGGTTGTTCTTCCAAAAGTGAGGCGATTATAGTCTCGTTTCTTTTGATTGATGGGTGCAAGACCATATTGCTGCTATTTGCTTCCGATCCATACTGAAACAGCTATGAAATTAGAAACCGCACTAAAATACTGACGGCGCAAATCGTCAAGTGTGAAAACGAACATGACACGGCAAAAAAAATAAACAACTTTGCGCCGTAACGGTTAAACCGCATAATGTGAAAGGGGCCTTAGCGTGATACGAGTTGAACGTGGTAGTAGCGCAGCCCGTGCTGTCTATTTCTGGTGTTTTAAAAATGAATATCAATAATAAAATCTACTGTTTTCCATGGCATGCGATGTTTTAGTTCTGCAGTTGTCCACGGGTAAAGATGTCCGAACTTGGTACAGACTTGGTGCCAGAACTGTTCTGTTTAGAAATTCAGTGGAAAGGAGCGTACGGCGTACTGATGGATGGAACTATTGAGATTTAGTGCTTGAAAAAAGTCCCATCAAGAGCTAATATGCCTATTAATTCCTTTACTGACTGAGCTTACAACAACTCTCCAAGATCCTGAAAAAAAGAGTACTAACTAGAAACGTTGATAACCAGCTATGATAATATAGTCGAATCAATAAGTGAATCCAAAGAAAAGTAAACGGCTTGCAGATCTTATCACCCTCAATATACTCATATATTCCGAATTTAAAGATTTTAACACAATTGAAATAATGAACCAATTTAATCGAATTTTCTTGCCACGTAGCAGCCAGATTAATAAAGATTTAATTGCAAAAAAAATCAAATCAATTGCAATCAAAGTACTAGCAATGATAATAATAACATTCTAACGGAGATTCCAATAGAAATTAATCTAACAATATTGATACTAATTACGAACATTAAAATCGAAATTTATCTAAATCTAATAACGTAACTCAAGAAGTTAGCAATTTTGATATTATCCTTGAATGTATTAACAAATTTCTTTCCAGCAGCAATAATCAGAGCCGAGGCCAGATATCCTATAGGGTACAAATATCAAAGAAATTACAATAAAATATTTACAAATTTCAGTATTATTTTGAACAGACCATATAAAACACTGTTTTACAAGCACATCCATACACATTAAATAAACTGGCGGTACATTTAAGTTACCTATCTCTATAACTGCAGTGAATGCACCGGAGGAGAGGGCGTAGAATTAAGTGCTTGGGTCTAGGGCGTAGAAATGTATAAATTCGGCCCTGATGAGAGTAGTACAGTAAACCAAGAAATAAATGTCTGAGAGCACTGAAATGAACCAAGAAGACACCGAACAAACGCTGACAAAGGATTCACTGTACAAAAATGAAAAAGAAGTCGCCAACCCACCGCAGATTTTGATACAATAACCAAAGAAAACAGTTTTCAATGACCGCAATCCAATCCCTACAAGCAACAAATTCGATCCACTGTTAAGCAGAAGAGATAGTGCGCCATTGGCGGCCCCAAATATCCTCCATCATGCCCAAGCGTACACCAGTGTTCAAAAATTAATGAAGAGACTTAACACAGCCCACAACGTCAAATGCAAGGCGAAAGAAGCTGGAAAATTCGTCAAGATTTGCCTTGCAATTTCCGACAATCACCGAAAAATCACGAAATATTCTGTCATTTCTGACAAGCAACTAAACCTGCCAAAATAGTCATCAAAGGACTTCCAATAGCCGCCAGCTGTAATGATATTCAGCAATAAAAATTTTAATCAAATTATAAAGATCAATTGGAGTGTAGACAAAAATTTAGTTAAATATTGGTATGATACAGTCATAGAGAAAGCTCTTATTTATGGGGCAGGAATTTGGGGAGGGTCCTTAAACACGACCCAAACCAAGCGTCTACACTCCATTCAAAGAATCTTCTTAGTGCAATTTATTAAGGCTTAGAGGACAACATCCACTAATGTCCTGACTGGCATTCCCCCGCTTCACATTCTAGCTAGAGCTATGTACCTTAAGTTCCAGATTTGGGTGATGCGCTCCAGCGAAGCTCAACTTTTACTTAATATTAATAAAATTGACAAATTTATAAGGATTTCTGAAATTCCACCCGAAAAAAAATAATCGAGCTAACTGGCAAGGTAAATGATAATACTTATGTAAGATATTACCCATAAAGAATAATTTAATCACTGCATAAATAAGGATTGTAAGAGCTAGATTAATGATTTTTTGGCGATAGATGGAGCTAGAGATCTGCTCAGGACACGTCACCAGCAGCGCCCTCTTTTTTCCCGACAAAACCAGCCTGCACGCTCAGAGCAGCAGACAAGCTCGTGACTCTCTCTCATTCCCTCTTTTTCTCATCATGTAAGTCAGATCAGTTTTGGCGCAGTTAAATCGCCCGATCTTCAAATTGTGGTAACTATGTCCCATCTAACTTTCTTTATGGCTCTCTAAATCTCTAATACTATAATTATTCTTAACCATTAACCTCTATCCCAAGTTAATCTAGCTCATAAATAAATGACTTCATGTAAATTGGTAATCCTCTCGTTAACTTACTGTGTACATATCTTTCCCCTCTGTAAATTATCCCTATAGTATTTAAATAAATGTTTTTGTATTTAACTTGAAGTCTCCTCGTTTATTTTATGTAATATTTTGTTTTAAATTTAATGTGATAAAAACCCTTAAATCCCCTAGACCTTAAATCCAATCTGCTTGCCCGTTAAAGGTAACCCTTCCGTGGGCATTTTGTTTAATTGAACGGAATCCCACACTTATGATGTGTACACGGACGGATACAGAATCAGTAATGAAACCGTATTCGCCGCGTGCATCTTTAAAAACAACGAAACATATAAAGACTTCTTATACAAACTGAATACAACAAATTCCGTCTTTCAGGCCGAGTTGGCGGCTATTGGCTTCGCTGCCGGCTGGGCTCTAGAACATAATCAACTGGTGAATATTCATACTGATAGTTAATCCTCAATAGAAGCAATTAAGAGCGCAGAGCCCAAATCAGAGTTTGTAAAAAATATTAAAGAAAATATTTATAGTTCCAGACTGTTGGTTAGCTTGACCTGGGTGAAACCTCATGCCGGTAACCCAGGTAACGAGCGGGTCGACCGTCAGGCAAAACTGGCCACCACAATAGGGCAGTATTTAGATCTTCCTGCCCCATATTCATATGTCAAATTAAAAATCAATCAGTTTATAATTCATGAATGGGAAAATTATTGGAACCAACACAACTCAAGTTCTATTATTAGTCAGGACATTCATGTACAAAAAATTTTTTAATCGTTAATAAATATTTAATATATTTTCTTAGTGGGCATGGTCCTTTTCCGGCCTATTTACATAGATTTCATCTACTGAATTCCCTAAGTTGTTCTTGTGGTCAGGTGAGCGATGCAGATCATTATATATTTGACTGCACGCTCACCAAAGAATTCCACCTCAAGAAGCTTGCAGAGAAAAATAAGAAGACATGGTTTAAAAATTTAGTGCATAATAAAATGGCAATAAATAAATTAATGAAAGCATATACTATTAGTAACAATATTTGTGATTCACTCAAGCACCCGGAGTGAAATTGCTTTTAAATGATTTTAAGATATATTTACTCTTTTACCTCAACACCACTGATTAAGAAAATTTTAGGTGGGTTGTCCCTCCGCCCTACCCTAAGTTTTTAGCACTTTATTTACGTAATTAATTTTAACTGATTATATTGTTTTTAGGTTAATTCTGGACTTATTAAAATATTTTAGTGTCCTAAATTTTATTGAGCATTACCCTTGGGGAATCGCAATTGGTAACTCTGTTTTTACCCTTCTTATTTTTAAAATTTGATCATTTTATTATTGCATTTTTATTGTTGTTTGACTGACGTGGACTTAGATGGATTTTATTGTTTTCTGGACTTGTGAGAGACCATGGGGTCTGTTTTTGATACTCTTTTGTGTGATTTTTAAAGATACTGTACAAAAAAATTTATTGCCTCCTTCTATTTGCTGGTGTATTGTGCTGAGCTTGTGTTTTGCTCATTTGGATGCATACTGGGGACTCCTCCTTTTGAGTGTTTTGAATATTTTTTTAATGTTGGTTCCAGATCTGGTGATAAAAATCAAACAAAATTCAATAAATTTATGGTTCTCTCCAAGTGTCATATCGATTCAGTGGCATCTTTTTTTTCCTTGTGCGTATGTTTTAGGTTACTTTATTTATTTTGTTGTTGTCCTTTTTTGCAATGTTTGTAACGTTCTGTGCTGTGTTTGTGATGCTTTTGTGTGTGTCATGTCATATTGATATTATTGTATTGCTTTTATATTTCCCCACCGGTCTGCTAAAGGCATTACACCCTTTAGGATAGGCCGGACCGGTGTGGGTTTTAAATTAAAAAAAATTATATTCACCAAGAACTAGAAGAAAAAAGCTACCGTGTTGACCGAGTTAATCAATTAAAACAACAGGAAAGCAAGGCTCCTCTGCTCATCTTCCGACTTCTACCATCAGAAAACTTGAAATAAATCTATGAACTCGATAGCTTACTTTATATGATAGCAAGAGTAGAAAAATATGTGAGAAAAGACCACTACCAGTTCTATAACTGTCTCCTTTCTCATCATACAGCAAGTGGATGTAAATTAGAAGCTAAATGTATTTATCCGTGCATGCAATCTCAATATTAGATTATGTGTCCATAAGAAAGAAGAAAACTTCAAGTGCGCTATATGTGGTGGTCAACATGCAGAAAGTTACAGGTACTACGCTCAAAGTAACCTTGAATTATAAAGGTTACCCTGAATTTGTTAAGATACAAGAAAACTCCTAAGTACAGAACAAGAGAAGTTTCGCTTCTCTTTTCAAATCACATAACGGAACCAGCGGGAGTGGTCTCCCCTAAACTTGCTCGTATACTCCTAAAACATGTAGGGACAAAAAATAAGCTAAAACCCCTAGCGCAGTGGAGATAAAAAAATAAGCGAAATTAAGTCAGTTCCCCGCAAACTCGCTCGGATAAAAATTTCGAATCTGCTTATTCCCAGAACGCAACAAGTTTTGTACAGCACACGTTGAAACGACAAAGCGGAAATAAAATAATCCGAGCAGGATCAGAATTCGCCAAAAGGGAGAAAAAAGAACCAAATGGGAAGAAACGAAGCGTTTTCGAAGCTACAATTTCGTAGACCGCCAAGGTCAAAAGCCAACTATACTAACTTGAGTAAAATAAACGAAACGCTCGCCAACAGAGTCGCAAAGTGCAATTTGAACCAAATATGCAATTTGAACCCTTTTTTTCCATCGGATTGAAACGAAATTTGAGCACAGATCTATAATTAATATTATCAAACGTCATAACAATTTTTATTTATCTAAGCCAAAGGGTTTAGGAGATATAATTTTTACAAGTATGCGACTATACAGACCGACAGAGAGTCAACCCTTTGACGGATTTGGCCCAAAATTTGATAGGGATCTACATTCATGACGATAAAACTGTGTACGAAATTTTAGCCATCTAGCTATTCAAGTTTTTGAGTTATAGTGTTCGCATGACTTCGGACACATGAAAGACCACATACCAAATTTCATCCCCGTAGCTCTAATAGTTTTCGAGTTGTGTTCACAGACAGACACACACACAGACATAATTCCAAAATTGTGTTTTTCGGACTCAGGGAGGTCTAAAACGTGGAGATCCGTCAAAATCTCGAGTTCGAATTTTTTGACGATTACAATACTTTCTCTTTGTATACTTCGTACATGAGAAAGTAAAAAGAATAACAAGTCAACAGAAGAAAAAAATCCCTTTCCAGCCAGTGTAAAATTCCAAACAACACCGACATCTCACACTTGGCAAATAAATTTCCCAGCATCCCAGAAGCCAGCAATGAAAACCTTTCAGATCTTCTTGAGATGCTTACAGAACTAAGTAAAGTAGTCGCAAGCGTAAGGAATTTTCGTCAAGCAATCCAGCAAATGAAAAGAAAAGACCCAGAGGATAAATTAATTATCTTGATAGAAGCTCTCTGTCAAAATTAATTCCTTAAACTTTGGACTCTTCCATCTCACTGAGATTCCAAAACTGCCTTCCTTATTCACTAGACATGTTTTTATCCTCCAACTAAATGACATTGCATTTATATATATATATATATATATATATCAAAACCAACATATAAACACAAAATAAAAACTCAAAAACAGTAAAAAAGGACAAAATGGCTAAATAGACAAAAACCAGATATATATATATATATATATATAAACACGATGCAAAAAATGGTAGTGCTTTAACACGTCATTTTAACAAAACGGTTTTTGCATTGCCTGATTTAACAAACTAGGACATTTCTCAAATACTACAACGAATTTTTCCGTCTCGTTGTTTTGATTGTGCAAGAGTGTTAGTTTCACTCAATAAGGGTTTCGATTCAAGGAGGAGTAAATTATATTCGCACAGTTAGCACTTGCACAGTCATATAGCACCACAATTACAGAGGGTGTTCGCACATTTTTAGAACGATTTCGTTTCGCTGTAGGGAAAATTCGTTTGCTTGGAAAAATTCATTTTCACAACAATTGCATTTTTGAGCTATAATTTATTCTTGACAACATAAATTTTTTGTTTACACGGCGCTTTTAAAGAAGCGAAGGATGGAAGGCTACGTTTTTTTCTTTTCTTTCTAAAGAGAGATTCTTATTCATTTATTTAAAGACGTTATGAAAGCCATGGTTTTTTTATATCTAAAGCCACAATAAGTAATATTGTTAATAAGAAAGGGAAAAATCGTCCAATTTTTCTCAAGTGGGAAAATTGTTCCAAATACTATCCAAGGAAAAAACGCAGTTCTTCGAATATTGCAAAGGTGAGATCTTTAATGTTAAAAGCAAATACTCCAAGTCAAATATTTGTTGCAAAATTATTAAAATGATTCAATACAGTAAAAACTGTAAAAAATTATTAACACTGATTTGAATACCAAAAAGGGGGGGGGGAAATATAATTTTCATCGTCTTTCTCCACGTCATATAGCTGAACACACAACACGCCGCAGAATTCTTTATAAAAAGCATTTACCCGGGAAAAAAAGGGGTAACAATAGATGAAGCTTGAATCTATTTAAATAACTGCAAGAAAAAAAATTCAATTTATTATTAAGAAAGAGGAGAAAAATATCTTAAAACAAGGTTTAAAGAAGCTAAAGCAAGTTTTCCTAAGGAAATTATGATTTTTGCTGCTTTTTCATATCATGGCAAAATAAAAGTAAACTTACAGAACGAAAACGTAAACTTATAAACGAAACTTACAGAATACTTGACAATGTGTTAGAGAAGTATTTCATTAAAATTTGAAGTTAATACTATGAATATTTGAGGAAATATGAATATTTGTTATAATTTTTTACTGCGCATGTGCGAGACATAGCGTAATTTTTCTTTCACAACTTTGAAGCCAGATATACAGGGCAACTTACATAAAAATTCCAGTTGAATACCATTAAGAATTAGAAAGCTATCTGTTAGATTGCAAAAAATGCATCTACATCGGTTTTCTCAGTATTTTAAATATTTAAATCTTTGCCACAAAAGTTTAGTTAGTATCGTGTGGCATCTCAGGCTACTTTTGAAATTCAAACGGTAATTTTTGGCAGTTTTACTAAAAATCTAAATTTTTCTTAATCTTTCACTTAGTAATCAACTTAAATATCAATTGTCTTAACTTTTGTTGTTGTCTCCTTTAATTTCTTAACTTTATTAAATTATAAATCAAATTTTTCCAATGGGATTATTTACCCGCCATCTTGTTCCGCGGAGGAATTTCTGTGTAAACAAACTGTGGCGTCTTTGTCTGGAAGCGGTTTTTCTTTGTCCTTTTTGAATTTGTGCATTGAAAAGAGCGGCCGGTGTTTTTGCAGCTGGGGGCCCGAGGACCGTTATGGCCTCTCGGGGCCTGTCCCAAAATGTTTTTTCCGTTACTTTTTTCTTGAAAGGTGTTTGAATCTGATACCGTATTCTTCTACTTCTTGGATGTAGCTTGAGAAAAGACTTTTTTTTATGAAACAACGATGTTAAGAGGTGCAACGAAAAAATGAGTGTGTGTGCGACAGTGTGTTTCCGAAACTATTTGTGATAAAAAGGAATGTCACAAAGGAAGTGTAGTGACTGATTCATTCGAATACATCACTGAACAGAATACAAGAATGTATTCTACAATTGCAAAAATCTGCAATGGTGATTTAAAGTCTGCATTTATCATCTTTTTACCTCTTTAATGTGCTGATGTGTGAATTCCAATATTCTGCAATTTAGAGCATGTGTTCTACACTCATCGTTACTTCAACTTTTCAACGTTTTGCCGAGTATGATTCTAAAAATCTAAAATTTATAACGTACATCGTAATTTTCGCTGCAGCAGTGTGACGTGAATAAGTGCTTTCAATTCCAGTTTTTCTCTGCAATTTCTGCTAAGTGTGTTTCGTTATAACAAATTTTTTTAGTTAATTCATCTAAGAACTTTTAACAAGAATAGAAGATATTTTATATACAGCATAAATCATCAGCAATATGTACATTGAAGTTTGCTGTTTTAATTTTAGTAACGTAAAATTCATTAATTTTCTTAAACCTGCAGTGCTTATAAATTTCAATGTTGCAACATTCTGTATTTTTTTCTTATTGTGATTATTATGGGTTATATCATGTGCATTCAATTAATAGTTACATTTAATTTTATGACAGTATATATTTCAACTTAAAATTTGTTAAATAAAAAATATTTAAAATTAAACATATTTGATTTTGTTTTAATTACCTTTAAATATTCTATAACGCAATGTACAGTAAGGTGTTTTCAAATATATTTAGCGGCAAAAATTTCAGATGTCTACAAAGGTAGGTGTTATATACATAGGTGCAATAGAAATTGTATTTTATTGTGTTATTTCATATTTAAAAAATATACGTTCATCCCAGCTCTAAAAATATAGCACCCTAAATAATATAAACCATGGAACTATAGTATTCAACACTATCGGCATTGCAGTTAGCAAAATTTCTGCTTCCCTCTAAGAGAAACAAAATGATGAAGGTTTTTTTACAAATTGATATTTCTTAAACTTGAATCTTCTTCCCACTTGAAACAGTAATCGCCGAACTGCCATTTAAATTATGAATTTTATTTGTAAGCATGCCTGGGTATTCAGCATATTCAATCTTTATTAAATTCTATAAAATTGTTCGAAAATTCAAACTATTCCATTCTCGCATGGTCGAAGTTCAAGGGCAGTTTGTCTAGACTTTTTGGAGAAATTCTAAAACATATGAAAATCCAAAAGTGTCCGGATACTTTTGATCATATAGTGTATCTATATAATAAGAATAAAATTTGGTCGAACAAAATATTAATCATTTATTTATCGTGCTTATCTTTAATTACCAACAGCTGAAAACAATAACTTTTAAAATAGAATATGTTATAGGGGAAAACGGCGGGTAGTATGGTCCACCTAGTGTTTCTAGGGCCTGCCAGTTGATAGCAACCCCTTAATTACTCTATTGTACAGCCATAGCATCAGTCTGCCATGTGCAGACACTGGTTGACATAACTGCTCTGTTTCGTTCCTCATAAAATTTTCTTTGTTTGTGATCCTATAAGTGGTTGCTTCGTATAATTTTTGACGACTCCTTGCACCTTTTTATAGTACGAATAAAATTATGAAACTAGTGTTATTATTTAGCTTACTTTATTCAGATTATAACGTAAAAGTTTCATCTTGCTGCCTTTAACCGACTTCAGCCGTCACCATGTTTTTCTTTTCAATGTCGGCCAGGTAGTATGGGTCATGAGAGTATTTTTTTACGAAAAAATGCCCAATTTCCAGAAGAAACCTGAAGCCGAGGGTCGAGGAGGGTGATTTGCGGATGCTATGAAACATCCAATTGCAAGGAGGGGCGTGGTGGCCTAGTGGTAAGGCAACGGTTTTGGAGCCAGAAGGTTCCAGGTTCGAAACCCAATTTCCCCAAAACTCCGCCGTGTATGGGCCCTGTTCATGTTAAATCATATGCAGTGATATCAAACGCCCTCCTGCTGGTGTAGCACGGAAGCTTGAAGAGAGGAGGGGGGATGCCAGCTCAGGCGTCATCCGAACGCGTTTCAAAATTACATGGTGCATCCCAAAATAGCCCTCGTTTTGCCACGAAACAGGATGTTAATATAACTAAACTAATTTCAAATGCAAGTGTTTTGGAAAATAAATTGTCTCAAAGGGCTGCATCCGACCATTAGAAATACACTGCAAAGAAAATTAAGTAACTAATAACTAACTAAGAATAAATAACTAATAATATAACGATGGAAATGCAAGAAAATTTCTTTCTACTGTAGTAATTTGGCTACAGAATCAAAACATATCCATTTGTAGGCAAAAAAAAACCCACGTTTTTATTTTAAACCTTGTGTTTTTAGTGTTGCCCATACTACCCGACATAATTAAATTTTTGTAAATTATCGACTTAAAAATTATTTGTCACATTTAATTTTCATAGCTTACATAAATTTGTTTAATATAATCAGCATGAAGAAAAGTGTTCAAGGAAAGGTTTTGAACAGTTATAACTCATTCGAACTAAAAATACAAATTTTATATTAAATTTTTCTTAAGTGGCCCGTAATACCCGCTGTTCCCCTAAATAAGACGAGCAGAGAAGTTCTTGTCGAATTCGAAACTGTCATGCATTTTTTGAAATATATATATATATCTTCTGGATCACTCAGTCGTTAAGCATTTTTAATAAAATGCTTCTTTTTTAAATATCCTTATTTGAAAAGTCGCGAATGACTTGCGCCCATTTCAACATTTCGAGTCGGCACCAACTTATAAAAATATAATATAAATATAAAAAATGCAAGCAAAAAAAACAATCATTAGGTGAAGAATTAATGTAAAACTTTGTTTATATCTTACCAAGTATACATATCTTTAACATATTCTCATTATCACTCTTAATTTCAAATTAAAATAAAAATTTGATTTTTCAACTAACATCCGCAAAATTTAATAGCTTTATTGGGATGGTTAATGGATTGAATTTTCATAATATATGCAATATACAGTGGCGAATCAAGGATTTGGGTCGTGCGGGGTCATAAAAATTTTGCGTCGTCGTGACTTTATGGGTTATGTAACACACTATTCAAAACACTTTACTTTATTCACTTGACAATAAGAATCGCAAAGGACACTACAATACTTTCGATAATTTAATAAAAACACAATGAAATAACTAGCCAGAAAATGTTTTTGACCGCGTTAACGCTACAAGTACGAGTGGAATGACAATACAATAAAAGCGGGAAAATTTTCGAGCCTGTCCAAAGCAAAAAAGTATGTTGCCACGGTTTTTTTTTTTTTTTGAAAGAGACCAGGTAGAAACAGGTGTAGCGATTTGGAAAAAAAAAATTAATTAAAGAATCTTGGTGTAGTTCTCGGGAAGGGGAGGCTGCAGCACCATAGTCCCCCCCCCCCCTGGATTCGCCACTGGCAATATGCATCTAATACAAAAAAACATTCCCCTCCTCATAACGCCAGCCAAACGTTTTTGTTATTCGTATAGCATAAATTATACAATACAATTATATGTCTACAGAAACTGAGTTACTTATAGTGAAATATACATTCTTAACAAATAGCTCACAAACTATTCACATTTTTACCAACAACAGGAAAAAAACTACAAGTGTTGTATTAGAATCAAATCATATGCGTGCAATATTTTTGTATGTAAATTACGTTTCTATTTTCATATCATTATCCGAAGACTTTCTAAAAACAACAGCTTAATTCTGTGATTATGATTATTTTCGAATGAAATGTACCTGTGTTAAATCCAATACTATTCACACTCATTCAATCAACATAAAATAGCAAAGAACTTACACAAAATATCTTTCCAATCGTTGCAAAGCAGACACCGAACCAGACTTCTACATCCCTCCGCTGGCCAAAATAAACTGATTAGTTTTCCTCCTCTACAGAAGGAGCGCTGCTGTGAACCCCCTCCTCGCCGCGAAGTCTGTTGTCAAGGGAACGAGCCCGGGGCCATTTACCGTCGGCGTCTGCAATTCCCGTCATTCTGTCTGAGTGATGGCGGTCGCTATAGTAACCGGTTTCGTAACTTTTCATAACGTTAAAGTAAATGACTTTTTTTTCTTAGTATGCTACTCAATCAAGTCAAGCTACTCGTTTGATATTTTATCTGTCAATAAGAGATGCGTAAGTGTTCCTGCCATCAAGTCTGTTTGTTTGTTAGAGAAATATACATAGCATAAGCAGGGACGTGGCGAGGTGGGTGCTACACTCCCACGGATTTTTTCCCGAGTCGGCATTTTGGCCATCAGTCGGCAAAATTTGATGGGATAATCGAACGTAATATTTCATCTCTACGCCGACGACGTTCGGATAAATATGATTTCAGTTTTCAGGAAAGAATGTGAAATTTTCTAACTTAAGTCGGTATATTTGCGAAATATTAACTTTAGTAACTAGTTTACTAACTTTAGTACTAGTAACTAACTTTAGTTAGTAGTTTAGTAGTTTTTAACATTTAGTTGAAATCATTTATTTATCGACAGGGAAACTTGTATATTGATTGTAAAACCGGCAAAATTGTGTTTGGTGTTGGAAGAAATTGTCGTTTCTGCTTCACGTAATATTCATATTAGTCAAAATCGACTTTTTACTCATAGATTTTTTTTTAAAAAGTTATGATCGGATAGATCATAGTGCTGTTTTAAATATCTATCAGTTCTCGAGAATCGGCATAAACCGGATTGCATTATCAATGCGTTTAGTCGGCAAACAATAATGACGCTAAAGACAACAAGGATGAAAATTCGTAATCTTCACAAGGAAACATGCCGACTAAAAGAAATCAGCCTAGATTTTTTTAAAATACATCATGCGTGATTTTCAATATATTGCCTACAGACTATAAAAATCTTTCGAAATGTATATATTATGCTTGATGCACCAAAATAAGAAAAATAGAATGAATCTTCGGTTATTAAACTTTATTCTGAAAGTGACAGAAATAATGAGACTGAGCAGATTGAATACAAATTACGGATACAATGAAGATTTTCAGCCTGGAAGTAGCAGAAGAAGGTCGCATAGCACGCATATCTCAACCAGTGGCGTTACAATGGAAGGCATTGATTGATACCCTAGACAAGATTCTTGGAATAGTGGTTATAAATGTTTTTAATGATAGAAAACAAAAATGCCATTCCACTTTGACTATTTTCCTCAAATTTTTATAAAAATTACCCAGATATTTCATTAATTTCTCGAAATTCAGAGGATTCTATTTATGGTGGCACTTGGCTAATTGGAACGTTCTTAAATCAAATTTGTCAATAATTCAAATTTTTTCTATGATCCCTTGAATTTCCCACTGAAATAACGTTACAATATTGTTTATAATTCGTATAAATTTTGGTTAATTCGATGACAGAACTAAAAATTGTAATCATTATTTAATTATGTCTCTACGTTGTGTCTTTAGTGATCGTAAGAGAATAATTTTCACAGCCCTTCATTCCCTGGAAAGCGTAGAAAGATTTGTATAAAAACAAACAAAAGAAATAAGTCTTTTTTTTTTTCCAAGCGATTAGACAGAGCAAAAATTTAATGATTGGAAATTCAGTTTCTGTCAAATTTCTTTTCCCCTTCACGTTAAATTTTCCTATTATCACATATGAAGTTAATGTTTAGAATCTGATTCTGCCGAATCAGTATAGCAGTGAAAACAAAATTTTGGCATACTTATGGCAAAAATTTTCTTGTATGTTATTCCTAGGTTTAATATTTACACAAGAATTTTACGATATTTTTTCTACACTCCAGTGCTGCATAATTTTTGAAACAAGCTGTTTCGAAAAGTTTGAAATTGCTTTATAAATAGCGCGAGTTTCATCTTTGAAGAATTAGTTGCTCTCAAACAAAATCTTAAAATGTGATTTTGAGAAGATTATTTTTTTAATTAATTTTCTTCCACATTCAAAAACATTACCAATAAGAACTTCAATTTAAAATTAAGTAGAACGAAATAACAATAAAAGAAATGAGATTAAATAATGAAGTGTATCTTCACATTCTACTACATTTACAGTAAATTTATTCAAATAAAACTTTTTTTAAAAATAAAGTAACAATTCCTGTTAACTGTACTTTCATTCATTTGTCAATACAGTAAAAATTCGTTTTGAATGTGGTAATACTGTGATTTTATCATCATTGTTATTATTAATTCTCTTTACATTATTAGCAAGTGCAATAGTGAAATTCTTTCGGATATGAGGTTGATAATATCCGATAAAGAAGAAAAATCGATTTTAGCATTAACAGTTAATGTAAACTTTTATTTTGGAAGTCTTCTTTCATCTGTCTTATTTTTAGTTGTCATGTTTCCAATATAATTTGAAATTGTAATTTTCATTATTAATACATTCTTAAGACAAAAAGAAACGTTTGTCGGATATCTCTAAAAATTGAGTTTCAAATTAGTAATTAAAAATAATTTATCATTTCACTAAATTTATCATTTGAATTTAATAAAAATGTGAATGTACGTCTTTCGACCCAATAAAATCCGGAATTATATCTTTTTTTCTTTTAAAATGTTTCTACCAAATACTTTTATGTGTGCCGAGATAAAGGAGAAAACACACTAAACACAGAAGAATTGAACTTAAGGAAGCTTCGAGCTTGATTTGACCTTTCACATTATGCTGTGTATTTAAAATTATGAGACGTATATTCACAAGGAATCGAAAATACTTCTAAATTCAGTGAAACATGCTTGCTTTTTGTAAATATTTCAAAAGTACCATTTAAATTATGAAATGTTCTAGCTTCAAGTTTCAAAGTTGTATGTCTCATTGTGAACCTTGCGAAAGATAATTTATTATAGGGAGATGGTTTTCCACCATACTCAAACGAACATGAATGATGAGCATTTGGATTAATTAATGTTGCTCTTTTCTTTAATAGACATGGTGAGATATACTAGGCATTCGCGATGTAGTAAACAAATGGTATCAATTAAAGTTCCGTAAAATATAGTTTAGACCAAAATTTTCTTTAAAGAAAACCTCCATAAGATTTATTATTTTTCATAAAAATAATTTTAATTTGATATAATTTTTTTGTATCTATTTACATTCATGAAATTTGTTTTATTTATATATTATTAATTCTTTGTTCTGTTCTCTCGCTATTTCCTAAGCTATTTGATGGTACAGCTATAAATCTGGCAGTCGATACTATCTTACAATTTTCAGTTAAAAATAAAACTAACAGAAAATGTATTATACTTCTCAATGAGGAAGCTTGCAACAGGAAAATATTTGCTTATTTAAGCCAGCAAAGTTCATCAGTAAAATCGGCATTTTTACTGTCTCCTCAGAAATGATATGTTCGCCACGTCCCTGCGCACAAGTGAGATGAAGCGGTGTGCTAGTAAGGAGAGAATTTTTTTCCAAGCAACATTCAGGTGAGCCTAAATATTACGTTTCTGCTTTTGCAGTCAGTGGCGTGGCAATTGAAGGGTAGGGAAGGTACAGATGCACCGGGCGCCATGGAGACAAAATAATAGTGCGTTTATGTCACATCATAGTGCTAAATATGATGAGGAAGCGGAAAAATAATCCCCCCCCCCCTGAGCGCCCTTTACACTTGCTAAGCCAATAATGAAAACGGGGGGGGGGGGGGGGAGAATCATAGTATATCCACTTACACACGCTACGCCACTGTTTGCAGTGTGGTGGGGATTTCTGTAATTTTACTAAATTCAAAATGAGCGTTCAATGAAAGGATGAAAAAAAAGTAATAAATGATAGATTTCAACAAAAAGGTCGAAAAAAATCGTAATAAACGAATTCAACTTATTTTCCCAAGCGTTTTAAAATTCTTATTCGAAATGAAGTAAGCAGAAATGATTTTGTTGTTTCAACTACAGAAAACGCAGTTTCAGTATAATAAAATGAACCTATTGAGAAATTTTCATAATTCGAGTTGACATGCATCAAGATCACTTGGGGTAAGAATAAAATCAGGTAAAGGTTTTAAAAAGGTTTTTCCTGAATCAGCAAATTTGATGAAAAAAAAAAGTTTAAAAGATGAAGGTAACTGCCATAACAAAATAAAGACCATTAAGCCCCTCGAACAGATTATTAGTCACAGTGGTGGCGATTGATTGGGTGGCAAAAAATTTATAGACACCTAACAGTACTTTGAAATATAGAGGGTAGACAATAAAATTTAATTACAAAATTAGCTAACTTTCCCAGACACTATTTATTTTACATAATTTCTAGTTTTAGGTAGCTAAAATGAAACAAAATTTAATTTTTCCACAGAAAATGAGGGGCAGTGCCCCCCCCCCGAGTCGATGCCGCTAATCAGCCATCATAGCTTAGCAAAAATTCTTGGAGGTATTTTTACCGCCGTTTCCAGAAGCGGCTCGAGGTAATTTTATCAACCGGGCAAGGCAACAATATGGTGCCCCCTCACAACCAACGTATTTTTTAAATTCTATAATTTTGTTCTCTAAATGTCAAACAAACTTTTACTTAGAAACATGTATGTTTTACCTAAAAACATGACTTAACATTATGATGAGAATTTTTAAACTTCAGAAATATTTGAGATTATTTAGTGGTCTTGTTCAATATATCATTTTAGTTTCAACAAGTTTATTTAAAAAATATATAGCTTTATTTTAAAGCAGTATTATAAATTCTATTCAAAAATTCATCTTTCTTGTCTTTTCTTTTTATCTGCGAAATTTCTCATCATCTTCTCAATTTCAATGTTCAGCAAAAGGTCCCATTCAATTGACATGATTGCGAAGCAAACTAGTCGCTCCTGGGACATGGGGGATCACAAATATTTTTTGATAAGTTTCAATTTAGAAAAACTTCTCTCGCCAGCAGCAAACTGGCAGAGTCAGAAAAATCTTCAGAACCACTAAAAGGTTTGGAAAATTTTCAGCAAGCCTATTCATATTTAAGGAAATTAGAATCTCAAAGGGCTGATCATTTTGCCTGGTAGTAGAGTTAACATAACTAATATTTCTTACTGAAGTTAGAAACAATCTACAGCATTATGATCACCGTCACTCAAGATCAATCCTGTGTTTCAATCCACTTTTTGGAACACAGGACGCCAAATCCATTCCTCAATGCGAAATCCCGATAGTAGACTGAGCGGAATGGCGTAGACTGAGGGAGAAATCGGAATTCCCACGTAGTTGGTTTTCCATTCATCACATTCGGCCATAAAAGTGAAATATGACCCTTCGAGGCGGGCGATAAATCACCCGTGTAGGGGGGCGAGCGTTGGGAAGGGGGAATGTGTGTGGGAGTCAGACTGGAGAAATCAAGGCGGGGAGGGTCTTCTCTCTAAAAAGCGAAAATGGAACAGTGTGGGGGAGTCAGACTGGTGGGAGGAGAAGTAGCGGGGGGGGGGCGTGTCGAAGCAGCCGGTAGTGCGCTTTGGAGCATCTGTGAATGACCCGCCGAAATCTATCAACTTGAATGGGTGGAAAACAGACCGGTCGTTGGGCCAAATGGAATAGTGCAGTGTTGTCGTGAATGCCAGCTTTAAGCTGGACATTCATGAGCACTCCGCTCCACGCAAATTCAAGCGTCCGCGCCAAAACCGGTCGTCGATGTGGAAATGTCGAAAGTTTGGATTTTCAACCACTCTGAATTTCCAAGCACGCCATTTGGACTGTCGGGCCGTAAATGATGAAATGTGACCGGTGTAGATACGTGGAAAAGGGGGAAGGTTAGGCTCCTGCTCTACAGGAAATCCGACCAATCAGGGATTTGCGTTTGAAGGCAGGGGGAGAAGTAGGTGCAGTAGGGGATCGGAGTGCCCATAGCTGATGAGTTTGTGAATGGATAAGTTGGAAAATGGAATGGTGTGGAGTGCCAATGCGCCATTTGCGCGGGACAGAGCGATCGTGTATGTTCAGCCTTAGACTTGACACATGTTTCTTCAAGACTAACCAACAATGAGTTGAGAATGCAAAGAAGTTGTATATTTCTGTAAAATACTGAAGAATTCCACAGTTTCAAGACAGGATTGTGCAGCATCATTAAGAACTAAACTCAAGGAATGGGTAGTGCATGGAACATAAAACGCCCCAGGGTTGAAGTTCAAAAATCTGCTTTGGACACATGAATTTTCTGCCTTCATATTATCCCCATTATCCTAGCTTTGGCCACGAATATTTTTCAATGTAATTTTCATCTCTTCTAGCTGTACTAAAAGTGTTTCTCTTAAAGCATCAGCGGTTGAATCCCAAGAAGTACTCCTTTATGCAAGGTTCTTCAAAGAAAGCTTTAAAAGAAGAAGATACCAGTTCTGTTTAGGGGACTGAAAGATTTCGATCAATTTTTAGAGCTATCAAGCGTAATCACCCTTAACACGATAATCCTTCATGAGGCGTCAAGAAGCTTCTTAGAAATGCATTTAACATACTTTACTGTGACACCACCTTTGGTGAGTGACGGGAGGTTTCAATACGTCTTACATATCTTATTAGTATTAGTCAGAATAAGAGGAGGCAGCAACAATTCTAAAGAGAAATTATTTGGCGGTTTTTCGTAGCTCTCGTGTCTATTCAATATTTTTTTTCCTTCACATTCTTGCTTTGGCGCCACGTCGGACTTCACGCCACGGGCATTTTCCAGAGCCGCCTCTGGCATTTTCACACATCACAACAACAAACTTAAGATTATAATATCTATGATTTTTTAAAATACAGGGTGCCCAAAAAGTATCTCTACACTTAAAAAAATAATTTTTTTAAAGAAGGAAGCAAAATATGCACTTAAGGTTTTTTTTTAATTCGATAAAGAAATTATAAAAGCCCCCCCCCACACACAACTAAACGAAGTTTTTCTTTTTCGTTATTGGAATATTTCACCGTGCACAGGCCTGACAACTAGTTCGTGACATCACACAACCTGGAACAACGGTTTTGAAGGTTCGCGCTCACCGGCAACCAACTTTCGATATCAGTGCACTTTGCGATGACTTTAAGACACTTTTTTAATGAAAAAAATATATACTTAACATTTTTGAACCAAAACAAGAATTTAACATAACATAGTGACTAGTAATCTGTTAGTGTTTATTATAAAACTATCGTATCTGAAAGACTTTTTTCGTACGGAAAACATAATATTCAAACACAAATATAAATAGAACACATGTTGACACAAAATAATTACAATTTTAGTAATTATTTCTTATCAACTGTTATTAGAAAACACTGATTCTAACGATCATATCAATATAAAAATATTTCTGCATTTAATTAAAACTGAGAATTGTGATGAATATTTCATTATATTCTAGATCATTTTCATTAAAAAGAACTTAGAATGTTTATTTATCACAGAATAAATAATGAAAAACATTTTTTTTTTTACTTTTTAACTGTAGTTATTACTACTTATTCAGAATAATTATGAATTAAAAATGTATTGGACCCTAACTTTAATGAAAAATCACAAAAATTAGGGTTTTTTTTCAGTTTATTTAATTTCAAACACACGCAAAATACAACAAATAAGTCAAACATAAAAAAATCTTCTCAATATAATTTTTAATGATTATACATTGATAAACATAATGACACATATGACAAGGAAGAATTCATTGCTTTAGAAAGATAATTCTAATACATATCTTTTTAGATAGACAATTTTAATCTTACTGCACTCAGAATAAATTGAAGTAATGATATAATTATGAAGTAAAAATATACTGCATCCTAACTTGAATAAAAAAAAAAACAGCAATGATTTTTTTATAGTTTATTTAATTTCCAATACACAACATATTTATCAAATAAGTCATAAATAAAGAAATTTAATTTTCGCAATATCATACACATAGATAAAACAGAATGGAAAGGAAGAATTTGTTGCTTTAGAGAAATAATTGTAATTCACATCTTTTTATATAGATAATTTGAATCTTAAAGTTACTCATTCATAATAATTTTGAAGTAAAAGTATGCTACATCCTAACTTGAATTTTAAAAAAATCACACTAATGAATTTTTTAATAGTTTATTTAATTTCAAAAACAAAAAATACATAAAATAAGTCATACATAAAAAATTAATCTTCTCAATTTGTAATAATACCATATATACATTGATAAACAAAACAACACATATGATAAGAAATAATTCCTTGCTTTAGATAGAAAAATTTTACTATTTTGTGAGTTTTCAGTTTCCTCTTTTGAGTTGCGCATTTCTTTTTTGATTGGCCAGCTGAAATTATGTCTTCATTTTTTTCCTACAAAAGTATGTTTACTTCCACCCATAAAACCTTCTTAAGAATCAAATAGTTATCATGAAAATTAACACATAGCTTATCACTTTGTAACATGTTACTCTCTTCTAATATGGATAGTGTAGTCGAAAAAGGTATATGCCGATGATTTTGCATTCTTAAAAATTCCGATTTAAAATTGAAGCATAACTTATTTACAACAACATAAGTATATAAAACTACATTTACAACATGCTCTCAGGGAAACATCAATTGACCTCTATCTAAGTTTTTTTTAAAAAATCAAAATTAATATTTAAATCAAATTTTTCTATCAAGCAAATGTATTTCTTTACGCATAGAACAATTTTCTCTTTTCAAAACTAAGTGCATACTAAATACCCTGCTAAATAAATAAGTACAGGAAGATGAGGCTCCGGATTAGTTAAATAGCTTTAGTTAGGTCATTAAATAACTTTACATTTTGTTTTTCTAAATTTGAGGGGGCAAGTGTTTCAAGTTTAATTTGTATCCAAATTTAATCAAAGAATTGCTTTCAAGATCATGAAGAAGTTTGACTGTTTTTAAAGATGCTGTTTTGAAATAATGAGGAGTACTGATATCAAAACCCTCATTAAAATTTGGGTAATAGAAACACTAGGTAAAATTTTTTTAGATTTAGCCAGTTGTTCCTGATGCATTTCAAAAGAGAGGTCATTAATAACAGAAGTCATTAATTTTTAGAGGAATAACAGATATACTGAATCATATGTGGGAGGTAAAAACCCTATTTTATTTTTTACCAAATTTGCTGTATAATTTGAGCCCAGACATGACACAGGCTTGGAACAAAAGAACTGAACTTTATAAATACGGAATCGAGTCAACCGTAAACACTGAGAAGTAAAATAAGTATGATTAATTGAAGAATAAATGAATAAATTTATACAAAAAGTGCTTGAGATATGAAAAATATTGTAGAATTATTATTTAAAAGAAAATTAATGGATGAAAAATGAATTACGTGTAAAGTTTTGTTAAAATAAAACTATGGTAAAAATTATCTCACTAAAAAATATGGCCATTTAAAAACTTTTTTGATTATACATAATTATTTAGACTTTTGTTTCTCATTTTTTGAGATAACAGTTCAAGCTTTCTTTTGTGCTTCAGTCTGCTATTTTCCTCCATTTTCCAAATTTTGCTCCCTTTCTTTGATCGGGGTTTTTTCTTTATTTTTTCTCATTGCTATTTTCTTACTATCAAGTTCCTCTTAGTACCATTTGCCTGATGACCTTAAATTTTTGCACATGTTACTGTCAATAGCATCAAGCAAAAAATCTTTTTTCTAAAATATTCAACAGCAGACTGCTCTTTGCTCATCATTTTGTATTTAACACTTTAAATTGAAGAATATGTTTCAATATATATTCTTCCTGACCTTTTATCTATCAAATCTGACATTATTTTGAATGTGCACACGGCGCGCAGTTTTTGTTTGCGTGCTATTCACGTCTTGTGCACTAGGGTGGATCGAAAAGTATAGGAAAAAAAATTTCTTTTTGCAATTCTTTTTGGCATGGGGCGAGAAAGTTGTGTATCTTAAGTATATTAGTTTCTATAATATTTTTTATTGAAATTCATTTATATCTTCTGGTGCCCCAAGCGCCTCAAAAATAGTTAAAAATTGAAATTATGAAAATTTACAATTTTTTTTGTTTTGTTTTGAAATTATTTTTGGCATGGGGTGGGAAAGTTGTGTCTTAGATATATTAGTTTACATATATTTTTTTATTGAAATCCATTCATATCTTCCAGTACCATAAAAATAGTTAAAAATGACATTTTTGGGGGGAAATTTATAAAAAAATATTTTCAAAATTTCCTTTAGAGCCGGGTAAGAAAGTTTTGTTTTGGATATATTAGTTTACGTTTTTTTATTATTATTAAAGTTCATTCATATCTTCTGGTGGCCTGAAAGCCTGCCAAAAAGTTTAAAATTTGCATTTTTACAAATATATATTAAAAATTGTGAATTAATGAAAAATATTTGAAAAATTGGCAGATTATTCAAGTATTAAAGTATAAACTTATAAATAATTATAATTTTATAATAATAGATGAAGTATAAATTTAATAGTCAAAGCAATAAATCACAAAACTTATAAAAAGTGAACTTAATCATAGATTTTTTAATTCTATTAGTTTGAAGATTTACATATTTCTAAAGGATGTAATCCTTCTTGGTATTATAATGCTTGCTAAGACTTTTTGATTGTATCCTTTTCAATATGAAGCTGTGTCTCTTCTCTTCTCTATATACACTTTTGGAGGCTTCAGACACTATGCGAAAACATCTTTCTACAGCTTGGGTATGGCATGGATATTTTGACCGTTCCTCCGTCTAACTTTTACCATGTCCTCTATTTCTTTAAATGGCGCATTCATCAAAAGAGGTGGTTCAAATGTCCAACTCGTTGCCAGTTAATAAGTGCAAAAAAATCCTTTGCTTTAAAGTCTATTTTTTGTACTTGAAAAATTCTTATTCTTATGATCCTCTGTTTTCATTTCTAGAACAAATTAGTTTTCGTAGTGCTAAAGACCTTATATCCGCTCTGTTATCTGTGAGAATTGACAATAGCAAATTTTCTGCATGACAAAAGAAGCTATTTTGTTGAATAAAAGTGTGTACTATATTTCTTAAATTGGGTTTCAAATATCTAAAAAATGAAATAAGTCTCGAAATATACAGCGCTCCTTCTGTTATGGAGGGCTTTGTCTTGACATGGAACCATACAGGTTGCGTATACCTTCATAATATATGTTGCAAGAATAATAAGATTGTCAGATGGTTTTTCTGTGACCACATACAACCTTAAAATTCTACCTGCAATTGTTAGCCACCTTGAGTGAACAACTGGACCAGGCTTTCTTAATGTCAGGTCAGAATAACATTCACCGCGTGATATCGGTAGGCAAATATCATATAGATGTTGTTGATCATTGCTGAGAACCATTCTATCTATATTATGTGGCATATTCTCCATACTTATTGAAGAAAAAGGAGCTACAGGTAGCTCCTCCTAGGTTTTGATTGCTTTACGAAGTGGTTGATTAAATTCTTTAGGACCAGTTATTGCACCATCCAAAGAATTTAGTAGATGACGTAGAGGTAACTCACTCATTTGTTTGAAGCAAACAAATTCACCATTGTAATGGTCTATTGAGGCCAGTTCCATCAAGCGAATAATACCTCCCTTGTACCCAGTATTAACATTTGTTCCATCGCATCCAATTACTGTTAGCCCATTTAATTGCATATTATGTGTTCCAAAAAATTGAGTATTGCTTCTTTTATGGTCTTAGCTCCTCCTGTTGCAGCAGTAACATGTCCGATATACACAGGTAGGTTCGTTTACAAGAGTATAATGCTCCTCGGTCGTGGTCTTTGAGTAGTACTTTGTGTCCTTCTTAATTAGCACTTTTGTGTTGTCTTTTCTCCCATCGAAATATAATCTGGTTAAAAGAGACCGAGACACTGTAAACTTAGTAGACTTTGCAACTGCATTTTAAAGCTTTTTACGCTGTTTACGAATTTTATTGCGATCTATAACATGCCACCTTCGTGTATAATTCCAATGTCTTGTAGAACAGCAGTGGCAAATGAAGTAGACTATCTGAAATTCCGTATCAATCACATTCCATTGCTAAGGTAGGGAAATCTAAACGATTTTATGATTGATATCCCAAGGTAATTACATCCGTATCTGTATACAACGACGAAGACATAGTGTTGAGCTCAAGCAGCTCCATTGATTCAGCATGAGCAGCATCAACATCAGTTTTAACCATTTTACGTTTTATTCTTCTGTCTTCCATCTGTTTGCTTTTTCCTTTTCTCTTTTTTTCAATAGCAATTACTTCCATTTCTCCAATAACCATTTTCCTTTCTAATATTCGATCTTTTATAAACAATCGCTCAGCAAGTGGAATTTTCATATCTTTTTGGAATTTACATGTATCGAAATTTGTACACTTACAAAATGTGATATCCAAAAAACACGATATTTTTTCAGTACGATAATTTTCCAGTTTTTGTTGGTGTTTTTTATCATTCCTTCGTCCTCTCCTCTACATTTCTCTCTGTAAAATCGTTTCTTTAACACATTTTTAATTCGAAATTTGCAAAAAAAAACGTTTTTTTTTTTTTTTTTTTTTTTTTTTTTGCAAATATTTAAGCGTCCTGGGGCACCGGAAGATATTAAACAAAGTTGAAAAATTTTTGCATAAATGCTAGTACACTTAAAAGACAACTTTTGCACCCTATGCCGATTATTTTATCCACACTTTGATTTTTCGATCCCCCCTATTGTGCACCCCCCTCCCTCCAACGCATTACCAAAAATTTTAATGCAGATTTACATCGATCCCAAGAATGATAAAATTCGATGCCGGAAACGCTGAAATCCGTACAAATGTGTCATGTCTATGTTGATAGACGAAAGTTAGGGAAAGAAAACTAACAAAAATGAAATCGAAATAACTAACAAAAACGAAGAAAAAATTGTTAAAAAGAACGTGAAAATAAAATGGCTTCCTTCACGGAGAGCTAACGATCTTTCTCCTCACGAAATTCGGATTAGAAGAAATTTGTGGATGATTTTCTTTCATCCAATCAGTATTCGGAATGAATTCTGATTGGATGAGAACAAAAGACGATTCGACAAAACGTGAAAATAATGCAACCTTCAGGTATTCCTCTCCCAATGCTAAACTTTGACCCCAAAGCGGCAAACGCAGTCACATAACTCGGACGATACATAACTTTCAGCGATTACGCAATATCTTGAGTTCGAAATTCTTTCGCTTTAAACATATCGCAATTTTCTTCACGTACATTCATTTATTTACGCGAGCAACCCCCCCCCCAACACATTAATAAAAATTTTAATGCAGATTTGCATCGATCCCAAGAATGATTAAATTCGATGCCGAAAAAGCGGAAATCCGCGTTTCCGCGGAAATGTGTCATGTCTGTTTGAGCTTTACTGACTCTGACTTTTACTGTTATTATATCTTTTTTAACATTTGCTACTGTATCAGATTTGCATGTACCCATTTTACCCCACAGTATACCCATTTTCATATGGGTGGGGTAAAATGGGTATACAAAACATATGGTTAAAAACTGTCTCCCAGCAAACATATATAAATCAAATTACTAATGAAACTTACTTATTTTTACTCTTAAGATGTGGAATGCATAGAAAAAAACAAAAAAGGTTTTAAAAAGTAATATTTTGACAATACTTTTAAAGTGAAAAGCTAAAAGTAGGGTATTTTCTACTCATTTTAGCATAATTGTTAAATCTATAAAATTTGTGGCAAGATGTGGTTATCAGAAGGATCTAAAGTGTATAGCTAAAAACCTAAATGCAAATCTACACAAAATAACACTTTCTTTGGCAGATGCCAAAAGTTTGCAACCAGATGTTTCTGTTTTCTTTGATATGCCTTCAAGTTCTCAGAACCTGTCTTTGCTTCCACCTCAAAAGAGTAGATCACAAAGCACAATTTCTTCAACATACAAAGATCTGAAATGCACAAAATTGTCAGTAATATCGCTAAAAGCTTCAAATTTCACAACTGCATACATGAATAATTCAAAGCAAAAATGTAAGTTTGTGCAGATAAGTGCGAAGACTGGTGAGAGTGGCAAGTGGAGATGAGAAAGACTAAAGTAGAAGCAATGTAATTTCCTTATGATATCTGGAAGCGATGTCACTAGAAGACACAGCTGTGGGACAAAGGTCATACGTGATTGCCTGATGGGTAAATGAATTATATTTGAGGGAGAAAAGCAAGAAATATAGGTATGCAAAAGTATGAGCTGTTGAGAGGAGATACTTTTACAAAATGAAATATTTGAAAATTTAGATGGGATGTACAGAATGTAGATGACAGATTATATCAAAGATGATCAAATAATAAAAATTTTGAATATTAGTCTGAATTAGATAACAAGTTTGAATTTTTTTTGATAACAGATTTTACAAGATCCCATATATTTGGAGAAACCCTATTTTATTTTTTACCAAAATTTAGTATAGTGAGGACTTTTAAATAAATTGATAATTTTTTTTAAAAGATCTGACTCCACTAATTATTATATCACTGTACTGCAACAAATAATTTTACTTTTTAAACATTTTGCTACTATGGTTGCATACCATTTTACTGGTATATCCATTTCCCACCTGTGAATTTTCATGGTTCCACAAAACATGTGGTTAAAACTGTCTCCAACAAACACTCTCAAATCAAATTATTAATGAAACTTACTAATTTCTCTTAGATGTATGTAATGTATGAAAAAAAACAGGTTTAAAAAAAAAACTAATGTTACAATATTTTTTTAAGTGAAAACTAAAAGTAAGGGTATTTCTGCCATTTTACCCTGACCCACAACTGGGTTCCAAAATTTGAAATGATTTACAATTTTTTTGGCAAAATCATAATGGTGTGTGGTGTAAAATTCGATGTTTGCATTTATGAGTTGCTCGCACTCATACTTAATATGAATCAAGACAGTCAGACACTTTCACAGGTTTGGTTCCATTGAATCAGAATTTCTTGTTTACAAAACCATACCAAATTTGTTCATCTATGGATATAACGTATGTGTGAACAGTGATACTTTGATGATGGTGGAGATGCAGCAACTTCTGGAAGTTATATTGTAAAGCGAAAATTTACTACCCAAACTAATTTTCCAACTTCAAATTTTTTAGTTCATTTCATATTTATAATTCAGGTGTAGGGTTTTTTTTTAGCCACTGAACATTGTAATCCTTGGAAGCAATTAATTAAAATTTTTATTCTATAAAAAATATGGTGAGAAATTCTTATGTACTAAAGCATTCTTTTTTTAATGATTTATCGCACATTTTTTCTTGTATTGGTTTTCTGGTTTAATTTCATTTTCGATTCTGTTTATCATGTTTTCAAATCATTCCTATTATTCTTATTAATAAGTCTGAGCGTATGCACATTTGGTGGCTTTTCTAACCTATCTGCGTTTTAAATTTTTGCTGTTATTAGTTGATTTTAGTTATCAAATGATTGTCATTATCTTTATTACACCTTTTATTTAACTGGGCTTATTTCATGGTGTAAAAAAATTAAGATTTTCCATTATTTAATGTTATTTCTTTAATATTTTAATGTGGTTATCAACTGATGTAACAATATTTAGAGCAAAACACCACTTGGAGACACCTTTGTTTTTTATTATACCACTGTGCAGAATTGTCTTCTTTCTGTTCATGTTTGTGGGACAGATTTGTATTCAATGTTTCTTGCTTCCACACAGTATTTTCGTTTGTTGTGGTTTCTTGTTGACAGAGCTTCTTTAATATTTTCAGGGGTGTGTCAGTTGAGGAATTGAATTCCATGGCCTAAGCACCCATCTGTTGAAAGATGAATTTGAGAAGGATGATTTCAGTTCTATAAGGTGCAATTAAATAATTTAAAATAAAAGATTCCTTCTTCAAGCAATTTAGGGTTAAGAACCTTTATTCAAGTTTATTATTTTTTGAAACATATTTAGGAAGAAGAATTTAAAATAATTTAATGCAGTCCATGTCTTAGTATCAAAACTTCAGGCTACAACTCTTAGGTACCAAATGTATTGATATTATAAGGAAGATAGCACTTGGCGAGATGTTTTCTTTGCTGTATATTCAGGAGTGGTGCCTGCCTAACGAGGGAGTCCGCGAGCACTATACAAGGGAAAAGTGTAATGAGAGGTGGCTCAGAGTTACACTTGATTTTTTATTTATCTATAATTGGGTACTATTTAAGTGATTGGTGCCAAGGGTATTACTACAGATGAGGCGACAGCATCCTGACCCTCCAAACTTTTAGTGCATGTTTAATGACTGAAACTCAGCTTTCTCACTATTAGTATTTAAGACATTTTTTAATTATAATTTCAGGATTTCACTTATCTGTTGATAATATATC